>CATIWJ010082586.1:0-12322 GCA_949640765.1 Croton laevigatus | reverse complement strand
TCTCATATACCTTTGCTTTATAAATCAAGTATATAAAACCATTATACATGTATATATCTTATATTCAATCATAAATGACAATATAAGTGTGCCCTACAAGGTAAATTAGAAGAGTTGATGAAAGGTAAATGTAAGCTTCCTTTATGTTTGGGACCCTTCAAAGAGTATGGTTACCTCACACCGGGTCTGAGGAAAGGTCCCCCCCACCTAGGCACGGTGGTAAGGTTGCTCTTACCTAGCCTAGGGGAGTCGCTCTTGCGTAAGCTAAGGGAGAGATCGCCTCACCGACCTCGTCCTCCTTACCAAGTTGGGCCGCTGGGCTTTGAGAATCTTGAGACCGCTTGGGCTCCGAGATTCACGAGACCCGAAGAATCCTATTGGATGCAAGTTTCACAGGATTTTACTGCCTATATAAAGCCAATACCAGGCCTCTATCACAATTAATCACATTAGGAGACTTTCAGTAAAGAACTAAGATATCGGGTCAAAGACTATATTCATGAGCTGAAGCGTATAATGCAGGATGAAGCCTATATCACAATACTTCGATAGTTCGATACATCAAACCCTTAACTAATCTCGATTCTACTTATTACCAAATAGAGCATTCAAAACATAGTTTACAATTTTTTATTCAAACGATATATGTAATTCACAATATTAATAATCATATCACTGTAAGCCCCCACTATGTTAGAACCCTTCAAAGGGTATGGTTGCCCACACGTAGGCTTAGGAGAGGTTATCCTTGCCTAGGTTAAGGGAGAGGTTTCCTTTACCTAGGCTGAGGGAGAGGTTACCTAATTGACCTCAAACTCCTCTCTAAGATGAGCTGCTAGACCCTGAGAATCTAAAGGCCTCTTAGGCTCCGAGATTCTAGAGGCCTCTTTGAATCTTATTGGACGTAAGGTTTTCAGGGCCCTACTACCTTGGACTTCCTATATAAGGCCTTCACCTACCACTTGTCAAAGCTAATCGCTTTCTGGACCTTCATTGGTATGGTGAACATGGACGAGAATATTCATTGATCTTCAGATAGCTTATTAAAAATCATAAGCGAAATAGAGGAGAACGAGGGTACCTAGAAGGGTTAAGACTACAAGCCCACAGATCCCTACTTTCCTCCAAGCACTTTGCTACCCCTTGGGATAGAGTCTATGCCACCCTCATACACACCACCATCAAATTTTATACACCAACGCTTTGAGGATAATCCTTTTTTCTATGGAAGAGGCACGCCATACTCTTACTACTAAAATACATTGGGGGCTTTGGCCCCAGACACTTCAAACTCTACAGTAACCCCTACCCTACCTTTCACCCAAGAGCAGTTACTCAGCCTACTCGACCGAATCTTGCAACAAAATTATCAGCTAGTTCAGGGGGAGCTACTGCTTCTCCTCCGCCTCCAGTTACAGAAGTATTGGGTGTGGAGGTCCTTGGAGATCAACCATAGTGATAGGTTGATCAATGATAGGGAGGATGATAGAAGGAATAGGAGTAAGGATGGGAGAGAGTTAAAAGAAGAATTGCTAGAAGAGGGGAAAGGTTGTAGTAGAGATCGCTCTAGCAATAGGGGTAACCTACGCAATAGGCATCTAGAGGCATTCAAGTGAATATAAGATTGAGGTATGATTACAATGATAATGAAGAGGCAAACGATGAAAATTGGATACCTGGTAAAGAAAGGTGGAACAATGAGGGGTATAAAAATAATAAAGAGCCTTATTAGGGGAGCAACTCACCAAGTCTAAGTTAGTAGAGCTAATAAAAGATATATAGAAGATGGATAATAAAGAGGAACATTTCTAAGCAATGTCACCTTTTTTGCTGAGTATTAGAAGGACACCAACTCCTAAAGGGTGGAAAGCACCCAATTTTAAAACCATTTATTCCAGAAAGGGAAACGCTTAAAGTCATGTGAAGAACTACCGTGACTTTATGGTAGCAAAGGGTGATGGATGCCCTAATATATAAGTATTTTAAAAAACTCCATCTGATAATGCTAGTGAGTGGTTTCATAAGTTGCCGAGCCGAAACATTTCTAGTTTTAAAAAACTGGTAGATAAGATGATCTTAGAGTTTAGGGTGAGTATTCTAAGAAGAATGAAGCTTCAGATTTTAAGTTGATAGTGAGAGGGGATGGTGAGTACCTTGACAAGTTCATGGAAAGGTTTAGGGCAGTGGCCATCCAGGTAAAGAATTTGAATGTCCAGTTGGCGGTGCAAATCATATAATCTAATTGCCAATTCTAAGAGCTAACTGACTCTTTATCTTTGGATGACCCACTTCAATCCAGGATCTGTAGAACAAGGCAAACAAGTATATAAGGGTGGATACCCAACGAAGAATTTCAAGGGTGTTAGGTGCAATAGGTGATGATTCTGAATTCTCTTTGAGGGAGGTCACAGTAGGGGTCTGTAGGAAGTTACGAGAGAGAGATAAACCCTCTCAAGGTTGTGGGAGAGAATGATGGAAGTAGCAAAAATTATTATGAATGAAGCAAATGAGGTTATTATGAGGGTAGCAAGAGCAGGGGTCAATACTATACCCCACTGAATACTAGTCCCTAAAAAATTCTAATGTCCACTAAAAGGCAATCTAGCAAATCAAATTCAAAAGAGTATGGACAATATGGTTAAAGAGGTGGCCTTTATTATGCTTACTACAAAATTTCATAACACAGATGAGTGCAAGACTTACAAAAATGATGGAAATAGCAAAAATGATGGAAATAGCAGAAATTATTATGGAGGAAGCAAAGGAGGTTATTTTGAGGGTAGTAGGGGCAGGGGTCAATACTATACCTTACTGAATGCTAGTCCCTCAAAAATTCTAATGTCCACTAAAAGGCAATATGGTAGATCAAATTCAAAAGAGTATGGACAATATGGTTAAAGAGGTGGCCTTTATTATGCTTACCATAAAATAAGAGGTCATAACACAGATGAGTGCAAGACTTACAAAGGCAAAAAAATTGGAGCGGGTGGCAGTTCCACAAATAAATAACCTGTGATAAAGAGGTTATGAGAGATGAAAGAGACAGAGGAGTAGAGGGTCAAAGGGAGCCTCAGGGTACTATCCATATGATTCTGTCAATAGAGGTTGAAGATAAGGACTTCCAAGCTAAGAAAAGGTCGGCTAAGGAGATTTTTTTGACTCAAGGAGCTGGTTCTTTTTTGGACTTTGTAATCTCATTCTCAGTAGAGGATGGGTGCAATGAAAGAAACATCAACTACCCTCACAATGAGGCGTTGGTTATTGAGGCCATGATAGTTAACTCCAGAGTTAAAAAGATGTTAGTGGATAATGTCAACATCTTAACTTTAGAAGCTTTTTGCAGCTTAAGACTGATAGAAGCAAGATGAAGAATGTGAAGACCCTATAGTTAGGATATCTGGGAAGCCCATAGAGTTGGTGGGCATCATTGAGTTAATAGTGGAGCTATGAGAGGAGAAATGTGTCACTTATTCCAAGGCCTACTTCCTGGTCATTAACACCTTATTAGATTACAATACCATAATGGGACAACTCCCTATTAAGTAAGGTAAGAGCTATTACTTTGGTTAGATACCTAACACTTAAGTGTTTATCTTTTATAGGGATTCTTGTGGTAAAAGGATGCTCAAAAATAGCTTAAGAGTCCTACTACATAGTTGTGAGGGGAGCTCAAATTGCCAATTTGATTAAGATTACAGGAGCTCATGTAACCTCTCCTAAAGAATTAAAAATGCTAGGCATCCCTCCTCCATAACGCGACCTCATGACCATAGATGAAGGGCAAGTCGTTGGTATTGATAATGAAGGGGACGCCAGTTTTGGTGTTGAAGATAGTAAGTTTGATCTATTTAATGGCGACCCTTACTCGAACAAGCATCGATGGTGGAGGAGCTTGGAGAAATACAGGCCATATTTAACTTAATGACTCATAGCTTGTAATTTACAATGTTGAGATGACAAAAATTTAATATTGAGATATATTGCTTGTGTTTAACTTATACTTTACCAATGATAATTGCTTCTCTTAATTAGATAAGTCAACGCGTCACATAAGAGACATGCTCCTTATGTGCTTGGGGCAAATCAAGTCAATGCCTCATATGAGTGATCTGCTTATTATGTGCTTGGGTCAGAAGAATTATTGCCTTGAATGAGCGACCTACTTCTCATCTGTTTGGCCCAAACAGAGTATTGCCTCGGATAAGCGACCTAATCCTCATCTGCTTGAGCCATATAATTATTACCTCGGATGAGTGACCCGCTCCTCATTTGTTTGGGCCACACAATTGTTGCCTTGGATAAGAGACGTGCTCCTAATCTGCTTGGGCCATATAATTATTGCATCAGATGAGCGGCCTGCTTCTAATTTGCTTGGGCCAGATGGAGTGCTGCCTCGGATGAGCGACCTGCTCCTTATTTGTTTGGGCCAGATAGAGTATTGTCTCAGATGAGTGACCTGTTCCTCATCTGCTTGGGCCATATGGAGTATTGCCTCAAATGAGTGACTTGTTCCTCATTTGTTTAGGCCAGATGAAGTATTGCCTTGGATGAGCGCCTTGCTCCTCATCTGTTTGGGCCACACAATTATTGCCTCGGATGAGTGACCTACTCCTCATCTGCTTAAGCCAGATAAAGTATTACGTCAGATGAGCGACCTGCTCCTCATTTGCTTAGGCCAGATAAGGTACAGTAGAACCATTTTAAATTGATATTCGATAAATTAATAAACTCTCTAAGATAATATTTTTTTTTATCCTGACTTGGGCCAGTTGAAAATTTAACAAATTTTAATAAGATAATATATTTTTAAAATACTCCTATGTAAATATAAGGTCTCATTAATATCATAAACTAATAATTATATAAACTTATACAAATATAACTAAAATAATTTAATAAAATATTATTCTAGTATTGTTTATTTTTTCTTAAAATTTAAGTCTAGTTAGAGCTCATATCTAAATTTTCTTATTGTATCTAAAATTTCTGGTGTTGTGATTTTAAACTGCACCAAAAAAATTATGAAGAGTTCTATACACAATAAGTGCTTCCTTACGCTTAACTGAAGCTTATCTCTAACTTTTCTTATTGATCCATCATTGTTGATTTCGTGATACTTTTTAAATGAGGAGCTATTATTGGATGTAGTTTTAATAAATTTTCTATCTTGCTTATATAGTATTTTTTTATCTCCATCATATATTTACTGTTTTTAGTAAAAATACAATGAATAATACTTAATTATTAAGAAATAATGAACATTATTTATTAGTTTTCATTAATATTATCTACTATAAATCTATGTTTTAGATTTATTCAATTAATATGATACAGTACATGAATTTTTTCAAGATATAATGATTTTTGATATAATTAAAATTTAACTTCAATTAATTACAAAAATCTCTTTAAATTAATAAATATTAATTTATTGGTTAATTAATATGTCTATAAAATCATAAAATATTATGATCCCAACAATATTAATTTGTAAAAATTTTATTGTATTGTCTCAGATGAGCGACCTGCTCATCATATTATGATTGTAAGCTTGGCCTACCGTATTCATAGTCCATTCTCCAATATTGCCTAAGGGGTAAGTTTAACTTGATTAAAATTTTCTAAGCATATATATATATGATCACTATAAAAGACTACCTTTATTAAAATTTCTCCTAAGTATAGGTCACCACTAAAGGCTACCTTTATTAAAATTTCTTCTAAGTATATTGATGATATACTTTATGATTATTAAGCTTGTGTCATACAAGGCATAGAGTCGCTTAAATTTTAAAAGGTCACCCCTGCTACATATTGATAAATATTTTTGCATGATACTTAAAAGATACAGATGTAACAATAATAACTTTTTATATATATTGATATAAATTTGGATATACACAGGGTTTAAAAGTGACCTCAAGGTTGCCATAAAATTTCTTAATCTTAAAATAAAACAAAAACTAATCATATTTACAACTCATGATTTTGGCTAAGTTAAAGATACTAAGCTTTTAATTCTACACTAAGCCTTCATCTTGAGAGTTTGGAGCGGTGCCTTGAGGTTGTCCCTCACCCTCAGGGGTGACCTCACCCACTGGATGGATATTTTCTTAAGCTTCAACAGTAGGGGAGTGGATTCATGCTACCTTAACCAGTAAGGTCACTTCGCACCCTGTTTTCTTCCTTCATGAATTTCCTTTCTTTTTCTTCTCTTTCTGCTTCCACCTCTTCTGTTTCTACTTCTTCTTATTTTTTTCCTTCACCACTCCCTGACCCGCTGCTCCTAACTATAGCAGTGGCCTCAAAGTTGGCTCACCCACGTTAAGCTGGAATCATTTGAAGGATGAATAAAAGGTCATCAAGCCCGTGTGTTATTTGGAGGTTAATGGCTTACTAAAAAATTTGTTGGCAAAGTTAGCCTATTAGGCCGCCAATAAGTTTGCCCGCCATACCTACTTGTTTTTCGAGAGAGGCGACCTTCTCGCTGTGGGCCTCCTCTAGTTGCCTTCTTATGTTAGCAACCTCTTCATTATGAGTTTTCTTCAGTCCCTTTAGTTGGGACCTCAACTCCTCTTGTTCTTTTTTGGCACCCTTTAGCACCCTCTCCAGTTTGCTTGCCTTCTTCTTTCTTTCTGGAAGAGTACTTATGTTGGCAAGTCTTTAATTCTTTATTGGTGGTGTATAGCTCTATTTTAGCTTGCCCTTTTCTAACCTGGTCTTCTCCACTAAGAGCCTTTTAATATCTTTGCCCTAGTATCGTTAATATTTCTCTAGTTTAAGAGCTCTTTCTTAGAGACTAAAGGCCCATGCTGTGCACTATTAAGAAAATGATGAGTATGATAGTATAAACATGTTTCTGTTTATGATATGAGGTTGCTATGCATAGGACAAGGTCATTTCAAAAGTGTTAAAGATACTTACAATCACACTCCCTTTATTATGTTGTCTATCATGGTAGGGGTGTGGACCTTCCTCATATGTATTATATCTGCAAGAAACTCTATTTCCTTTACCATGTGTTGATGCATTTAGGAGTGTAACAGTGACACATTCTCTCATAGTGAAATTGAAGGAATGCATGGAAATTCCCTGGGGTAGTTATATATTCAGCATTAAAAGCAATGGTATCTCAATCATATTATTTACCTTCTTTTTTAATTCTTTCCCCATTGTACTGGGGTTGGGTCTTCCTCTGCCTTTGTTGGTGATCTTAGTGCTTTAGAGGTCCCCTTAGGATGACCTCAATTCCTATTAGATACTGATCAAGGATGTTGACCTCAACTATGGCGGAGTCTTCTTCTCGAGGGAATAAGGCTGGCTATGTTCGAGCTCTTCTTTTTTATGGTCTCTCCTCTGATGCAATATTAATAGCAGTGTCTATTTACAGATAAGGCCTTTAGGGGCGACCTCCTTCTGAGGTCATTTTTGTCCCCTGGACCTAACTGCTTAGGTGACCTCCTTTTGAGGTCGCCTTTGTCCTTTTGATTTCTTTTATGGCCTCATTTGTTCTTGAGTAGGAGGCATAGAGGTTGTTGCTCTTTTTCTATCTCGGGACTTCATGTGTCTCAGAGGGTTAGACTTCAGAAAAGCTGTTACTTCCCTAAATACATTGAGTTTTATGGCTGTAAAAATAAAATAATAAGTTAGAATGTAAGTAATAATTATGAGCTTTTTTCATGGATTTAGAGCCTATGTGCTTACTGTCTATAAGAGGTTGCCTTCTGGTAAAACTCATGATATTCGTAGAATTCATGATAAACTACTTTAGGGAGGATACCCTTGGCCCTCTAAATTCTAAGGGATCTAGCTTGGTTTTTTCTTGGTGGGAGAGGCCAAGGGGGTTAGTTTATGCACTATGCTGCTCTATAAAGTTGGATAGGTAAACTCCTCTTCGTTATTCATCCTCACAAGTACCAGGTTGATTTTATTGGCACTGGAAATTGATCCTTTGTTTTGTTAAAGGATCTTGAAGCCAATATGGGCTTAGAGGTAATATTAACTTGTGTTATCTATGTTTAGCAAGAACATTTCACTTAGCATATTGAAAGATAGGATAAAGCTTTTTATACAAGCTAAAGGAAAAAGGCAATATACGGTCTTAAACGACCTAGGCCCTAGTTAGATGGGGGCAAGTTTGTAATACCTAAGGAGGTCTTCTATGGAGGAGAGTATAGGGAACCTCACCCTATATTTTAGGTGTTCATAGGTGAGGGGGAAAGACCATTTTCCCTCCCATGATTTTGGGATTATGGATTTCAGGTCAGGAATGGCAAACTCATATGGCTTTGGAAACTTGTAATGGCAAAATAATAAAGGTAAGGAGTATTTCCAGTATTTTATTTGTATTTGTAAAAGCTGGTCCTCCTTACCATATGAGGGTTTATCTCTCAATTGGGGTAATCTGCTTGAGGTAGACGGTTGGGAGGTTTCTTTCTAACGACCTTAGGTATTAAGCCCAAATTTAGAAAGAGGTCGCTATCACTAGAAAGTTTGGTTTATGTTAAGTCAACGACCTCTCACGAGAGAAGTCACTAGTATCACCTAGCCCATCACTGTTGAACCTAGAGTCTGTAAAATCTAATGAAGATATTGTTAAAATTGAAAGTATAAGGAATAAAGAGGTGCCTAGTAAAAGCTAGAAGTCGCTAAGCTTTTTATTGGGAATAAGAGGATTGAGGTTGCTAAAGAGGAATTTTAACAGTAAGTGAAGAATGAAAGGGGAAAGTGAAAGTCTGAATTTTGATTAGTTTTGATCTGCGCTAGTCAAGGGCTATATATAAAGAGTCCAATGTGGTAAAAGACTGAAAATTCCCCATCTAATAGGTCCATTAGGCTCTGATCCTAGATTTTCAGGGTCCGGTAGCCTAACCTGGCGAGGATGTCAAGGTTAGGCTAGGAGGTCGAGATTAGAAAGACGACCTCTTCCTTTATTTTAGTGAGGGCAATCTTGCTTCAGACTAGGTACGGGTTGACCATGCCCTTTCAAGGGTTTCCAAACACAAAGGATGCTTATAGATGTCCTCTTAGTCCGATTTCATGTCTTGGATCAAACTGGTCAAGGATCACTATTAGCAATTCCAATTGCGACCTTACCCTGACCAATAGTGAAAAATAGGGTAAATCTGTTTTAATTATGTGGCACGTTCTCTTCTTTACTGAATTTTTAAATGTGTTACTTAGGTTGCTGAAGGTATACCAGGGACCTTTCCTAAGGTAGGATAATTGTCATCCCTTGCATGGACATTTATTAATTAAGAAAAAGAGCCAGCCAAAGAGTCCTTTTCTAACTTAACTTTGGTAAACTCATCTTAATGTTCAGTAGATAGGGATAACTACCACTACCTTACTTTACAACTGAAATATTTAGTTAGAGCTATGAGCGTCCTAAATTTCAGAATATTCCGGTCAAACAACTCTTCGGTGTCTCTGGCCAATTACTTTGCTACTTTTGTCCTATTAGACATTATTAAGGGCACGCTGATAATTAGGGGTATTAATGACGCTTAGAGACATACACGTTTTCTGCTTATAAAAGGAAACGTTCCTTCACTTATGTTCTATCGTCTTCCAAACCTTCAGATGGTCCTTCATGATTAAAAGGTTTAGTGATCTCAGCCATTTGATAAGCTTTTACTCCCTTTTTTTTTGTATCCTATTATACATAATGCTTTCCTTAGGAATTCTTGAATCTGGGCCAGATGGTGATGAGTTGGATGATGGCGATCATTTTTTTTGTGAAAGGTCATTAGCCCCATAATCAATTAGGTAATTATCCGACAACGATCTTCTTTCTAAAAAGGGAATCCTTGTCGAAACAAACATGCAAGATCGGCCATCCCTCACTAGAGCCCTCTCTATGAAAGAGATGACCCTAGCTATACCAAGCATGCTAGGTTGCCAGGGAGTAGTTCCTCATGTTTTAAGTTCTTTTAGCAAAAGGATAGAATTTACATCAGGTCAGTGGCATGTTACTTTTAATAGAACACTTACCCTTGTCAGATTTAATTTCTTTGTATATCTTTATCCTTCCATGCTGGGTTTCCAATATGGTATTAGAAACTTTTCTCTTAAAAGCTTGAGGGAGGCAATCTTGCATATAACTTCCCATTTTCTATCATTTTGTGTTGTATCTAGATTAACACCCACAACATCATGGTCCACTTGCCCAATCAAGGTGTTAGGTGGTTTATCTTTAACTTATTGATGCTAGCATGACATCAAATGGGAAGTTAAAGAGCCTTTTCTCTCTAATCAGGTGGAGGTCGGCCTCGAGGTTCTACTCCAGAAGCTTTAAACAATGAAAATATGGATTTAATTAGTGGTGACCTGGAGTTTGCCTTTAGATAGGAGGAGAGTTCGTCTTCAGATATTGTAAAAGCTTGTGTGGATACAGTGTGTTTTGTTTCCTTACTAATGTGTCGATTATTTGTTATGTAATAGAGGTCGCTTCTTATAAGATTTAATCGACCTCCTAACCTGGTGTAGTTTATTATTAACGCTAATAAAAATATATTATTAATGTAGTTAGCCAGAAGTCGTAATTAAATCGTGGCATATTTAATAAAGATAGGTTTGTAGCGACATCTAGTTCGTTACTGTTCATTTGTGATTCGTGTGCCCTCCTATTTATAAGGCTCTGGATCGTATAGTTGTTACTTAGACATCGAGGTGTATCATAAATAACCTTGTTATTCCATATGTAATTATCATTTGAACAAAGTCATAATCACATACTGTCAGAAGGATGCTTCTATGTCTATTTAAGGGGCGAGTATGATCATGCATATTCTCACAGAAGATTTTCATAAACATAACATTCGTTTAGTTAAGACTAAGAAATTTTTGGGGTCACCTTTGACCCCATGCTTATACGAATATGCATAAAAGGTATCCTTATTATATTTGTGTTATGAACTACTTTACAGAAACCTTTTTATTAACATATAGCGAAGGTCACATTTTCATTCTTTAAGTGACCTTTATCTTTTATGTCGTGGCCTTAGCAAACATACGGTTTATTATCTATGATCATACTTTTATAATGAAAATTATAACCAACATAGTGACATGGATGATTATCTCATGCAGTGACCTCTAGGTCGCCTATGTTCAAACACGACCTATATATATCCATACTTAGATGCTAATCAAGTTAGAGCTTACTTGCAAGCAAAATTGAAGAACAAATTATGAATACATTTTATAATTGAATCAATTAGCCATACGTATCGTTAAATAATGGTGCGATTCTTAATGGGTAGGACCTTTATATAGGATAGAGTTAGCTCCAGTGTTTGAATACTGTTAAATTGATCATGCCTAAACATATAAGGAACGAGGTCACTTATATGGGGCAAACCGCTACTTGTCCCAAGTGCATGAGAAGCAGGTTCTAACATGTGAGATCTCATCTTTTGCCCAAGCACATGAGGAGTAGGCTCCAACATGTGAGGTCTTATCTTTTGCCTAAGCATATAAGGAGAAGGTTTTAGCATGTAAGGTTTTATCTTTTGCCTAAGCATATGAGGAGCAGGTTCTAGCATGTAAGGTCTTATCTTTTGCCTAAGTATATGAGGATTAGGCTTCAGTATACGAGGTTTTATCTTTTGTATAAGCACATGAGTAGCAGGCTCTAGCATGCATGGCATTTGAATTGATCATGCCTAAACACATAAGAAACAATGTCACTTATGTGAGACGAATCCACACTTAGCCCATACATATGAGGATCAAAGTCCGTTATCCGAGGTATACTTACTCAGACACACAAGAAACAAGTTGCTTGTGTGAGGCGAACCACCAGGCCCAAGTGGATGAGGATCAATATCCATCATCCGAGGCATTAAATATCTGTTAAGAGAAGTATCATTAGTCAATTATGAGTATGAAAAAAAGATATATTTTATTATTTCAATAATATGAGTTATAAACTAAGTGCCCCAGGTAGGTGCAGTGTAGCCTTTATCCTCATTTTTCGATCCTAATGTCTTTTCTTAAGGTTTCCTTTAGACCGCCGTCTCACCTTTCTTTTTTAAGCCTTGCACTTCTCTATGTTGTGTCCTTTTATCATGTGATAATGGCAATAAAAGGTGTCTTCCTGACTGAATTATGTATAACCCCTGAATTGGGCTCGCCAGATTGCTTTTTAACTATAATGAACACCTCCAAGGAATTAGCGTTCAATGTGATATTAAACTTACCTTCTATACCATTTCTTTTACTTTTGTAGTTGTCAATAGAACTTTTCAAGTGGCCACTTTGGGCCGTCCTGTCCACCTTTCCTTTCCAAGTTCTACATTTATCAGTGTTATGATTTCTT
>CATIWJ010082556.1:0-26163 GCA_949640765.1 Croton laevigatus | reverse complement strand
ACTACAGTAATCATACTTTATAACTAACCTAAACATACTTTAATTTACCTAACCCAACCCATCAAACTATCAACACCAAAGTTCAACCTAAGCATGCTGTTTGAAATGTAAAGAAATGAAAAAAACGGAGGTAGTAACATTTAAAACCAACACAAAGGTGTGAGGTTTTGTGGTCAAATGATAATATTTATTTAGCATTGTTTATTGCTAGAAGTAGATTTTCAGTGATCATCAAAATACCATACAAATAAAGCATAAAGTGTAGATCTAAAATACAACTGACAAAGAGGGCAGCTACTAAGCGAAACCACCGAAATAACATATACAATACATAAAAAGCATACATTAAAACCCAAAAATCCAGAACTAGTCAAACACAAAAACCTTCAAAGGAAGGAGAGAGAATCGCATTAACAAAGCAATCTATTCGAAAAAATATTGTTATTATACTTCTTGGAAGGATGATTTGAAAACTATACACCTCCGAATCATACTTTCTAAACAAAAAACATCCCAATATCTTTGGAAATTTAATGTTCAGAATTAAATCAAATTAGACCAAACAATGGATTAATGAAACAACAAAATACATGATATTATACAAGCGCATCTGCATTGATGCACTGTGAGTTACAAGTAGTTATAGGAGTTTTTACTACGTATTGCATAATGTATTAATGTAACACAAAAGCACGTTTCATTCAGCTGTAGTGAACAGAAAGGCTACATAAAAATGTATAATTATGTTTTACTAATTTTCATCTTAGATTCGATTTTTTTTTTTTTTTTTTGAACGAAAGATTCCAATAAAGAGTTTTAGTTGCTGAAAAATTCCAATAAGGTTTCCAATAAATTTTTCTGAGCAATAACCATTTAAGTGTTAATTAACCTTGGAGGGTCTGGTATGTTGGAAATAAACAACATAATATATGGAATAATAATAACACTCAATTCTATTTTAATAATTACAATGCACAACTCAACAAAATAGCGCTTAAAATATTTTTCACACACACCCCATACAATATTTATTCACTATTTTTCTAGACCCAGTTTTAGGACCCTCTTCCTCAAACTTCTCTCAAACCTCTCTTCATCACACACAACTCTCTTTGTTGTATTTTCTCTTCTTATTTTTTTCTTGTGTTCTTGCTACAAGAGAAGACCTCTATTTATAGGGTTAAATAAAGTAATGTGAATGATGTCTTCCATTTGTTTAACAATAGTGGATTAGTTGGTAGCACTAGTGGATTAGTTGTAACACTAGTAGATTGGTTGGTAGCACTAGTGGATTAGTTGTAACACTAGTGGATTGGTTGGTAGAGATGGGTTTGGACACTCAACAATTTTCACTAACCAAACATGTGGAGCTAGTGACTTGGTGGATCTCACTTGGAGTGGGCACCCATCTCAACAATCTCCCTTTACACACTCAAGTGGGACATTGGCCATGACAAATCTCCTTATTGTCAAATTCACCTTCACGCGTAATAATTCCAAGTAGTTTTCGGAATTTGAGAACCTTCACCGCAGATAAACTCTTTGTAAATATGACTGCAACTTGATATTCAGTCTTGATAGGTAACATGTCAATTTCTCCTTGAAGTACCTTTTCTCATAAGAAGTGATAATGTACTTCGACATGTTTCGTCCTAGCATGAAATACTGGATTTTCTGCCAAACGAACTGCTGATAAATTATCACAGTGTAGTGGAACTCCATCTTCTGCTGGTTGGTTCAAATCCTTCATGAGTTGAGTTAACCAAGCACATTCTTGTGCTGCCATAGCACTAGCTCTGTATTCAGCCTCTGTAGTTGAAAGAGAAACAGTAGATTTTCTCTTACAGCACCATGATATAGTCCCTGATCCTAGATTAAAAACATATCCAGTAGTCGAACGACGAGTGTCGTGATCTCCCGCATAGTCTGCATCACAAAAACAATCATTCATGACAATTACGGATCACAAACTCATGACTAGTGATAGAAAAATAAACATTGATTAAGGTGTCAATTCAATCAACATAAATAATTCATAGAAATAAGATCACGAAAATAAAAATTACTTGGATTGAAGAAAATTCTGGTTAAGCACAAGCCTCACAAAATTGCAATTGGAATAGATTCACCTTTGAACCGGAAAGAAGAAAAACAAAAGTTGTAGAGGAAGAAAAACAAAAGGTGTAGAGAAAGAAAACTTGTGTTGCTCTAGAATTCTGTATAATAATTATTGTTGGTGTTTTTCTTTGCAAAATTAGGATCCTTTATAGAGAAAGCATACCCATAAACCCAAAAATTAAGGAAAAGCAAACCCAAAATAAGGAAAAGCAAACCACAAATTAAGGAAAAGCAAACCAAAAATAAGGAAACATGTCTTCCTTGGTCCACAAGTCTAAAATATGGGAGATTCCCTAAAAAGGAGATAAAAATCGAAATTTCACTTAAGGAATACTTTCTGCCCGTTTTTCCTTCCAGTAGGTCGAATGAAACAGGGCGTGGTCACGCCTAATAAAAAATAATCTTCTGCCCATTTTCTGCTTGCTTGTCTTCTGTAAGGCATAGTCACGCCTAATAAAAAGTAGTCTTCTGCCCAAAAATTTAACCTTCAACCAAATTCTTCAATTTCCACCTAAAATGACAAAATTATGCTTTTTAGTTGAATTTCTCAACATGCCACATCATAAATTAAAACAAACGTAATTTTCACAATTAAGCACCAATTATCATAAGATTATAAGGAAATTAACCATAATAAAATGTGACAAATTATAACCTATCAAATTCCCCCACACCTAAACCATGCTAGTCCTCGAGCATGACTCAAACTCGAAATCAAATCTATATAGGAGACCACAAACTTCACCTTAAAACTCAATCCAATATAAGCAAGTCCCCAAAACAACTCAACATTGCAATTGATAACTCAGCCATTAATATCATTCTATCGTTATGAACTCCAATGACAGAAGTTACACTATGAATTCTTAAAATGAACAAAATTGAAGTTTAAATCAACAAGCATTTTATCATTAAAAACACATTTTTTTTATAGCTTCAATAAAAACAAAATTAAAACTGGTGAACGACCATAGGCTCTCCTTCAAATTCCCTCTCCACTAATGTAGGACAAATCTCAACAAAGGATAAAAAAGGTCTTTATTCAGAGTTAGACTAGGGTGAGGGTTACAAAAGAAAGGATAATGTAAGGTTAAAGAAGAACGAGAAAATGAATCTAACAAATAACCTTAATAATGCAATGCACGACTTAGCTACCTTTGAAACCCAAATGGCGACAAATGCTACTCAAAACAAAAACACTAAATTGAAATTGACATTTATTTCTTTTATTTTCGTTTTTTTTCTTTTCTTTTCTTTTTTTTTTTCAATTTTGCTTTTTGATTTTTTTCTTTCTTTTGCTTTTAGTCTTCTTTCTTTCTTTTTGTAATTATTTTTTTTTATAACACAAGAAAATACAAAGATTTTAGACTTTGAATTATCTACAACCACACTTGAACCCAATAAAAATTTAAACACATATGGGTTACAAGTATCATTTATTCCCAAAAACTATAAATCTAAACTCTAAACAATGACTTAAAACAAAATTGCAATTGTGTCAAACCTCAATATCTAGTATATTCATGTGCTCAATAATGATAAAAAGACTAATTCCTCGTTAGAAGGGTGGTAAGCAAAAGTCTTTTGGTTTATATGGTTATATTGTGGGCTATGAAAAGAATTTAAGAGTACGAATTTAGCATACTTTGTAGGCTAGAAGGGGTAAAAAGAAGGGTAACGTAAAGGTGGGAAAAACGTAAAAGAATTAAAGTAGTCGGCCAAAAGAACGCCTAAATCATATCCAAAATTGAGACTCGCCTATGATTTTGCCTCAAGGGAACGTGAAAGAAAGTTCTAGCATTCACGGAAACCATCCTAAATTTTTTCTTTCGAAATCGCTCTCAAAAACACTTACCGAAAGAAACTAAATTTTGAAACACATTTTCAGAATTCGGAGTGTAATTAATTTCAAGCAAGGTTCATAAGTGCCATGACAGTCAATCTCAAGATAAGTTATCACTCATTAGTCTCGTTGTTCAAAGTTCTTACTATGGTCAAACTAAGTGACAAAAGCAAAATTCTCCTCTCCAGAATTCCTAAGAGTGTGAAATCATGTTGCAAAGACAACAAACAAACCAAAAAGCAAACAAAACCGAAAATAAAAACCAGTGCCCAAGGAAGAAGATAACCCGAAAATAGATAAAAATAACAAAAAAAAAATATAAAAACCAAAAAGATGGAAGAAAATTTTGCTGGGTTGCCTCCCAGTAAGCGCTCAATTTCACGTCTAAGGCTAGACATTGCATAATTCTGTTAAAATACGGCGTTCTTCCGTAGAGCGCATCATATGATACGACTACGAGGTTTCGGTTAACATTGCCCTCAAGATTGTCTCGTTTTGAAATTATCCTGCACATTAAATCAACATCATTAAATTCAGAAAAATTAGTTTGGGAAAAATTAAAATTAAGCTTATTAAGAAGAAAATATGAGGATGGTAGCGTCGATTGCAAAAATGGATCCACATACGGTGAATTTAGAATTATGTGTTCATCAATTTCTGGTTTCACCAATGCTTCACACTTTTCTTCATGGTTTGGTTTTTCAAGCGGCAGCTCTGATTCTGGTTCAACTTCTTCATCATCTTCTTCTTCCACTTTTTCCTTGTCAATTTCCACTTCGCATCCAGCTTGCACTTCAAATTCATCCCAATCAGCTTGTTCTTCGATTTCAGCTTGAACCACACTTTCATCCTAATCAACTTGGTATTTGGCTGCATTATTCATGTTAGCAAAAAGCTGATTCTGTTCTTATATAGCTTGATTGAGTGCTTGGGAAGCTTGGATCTGTTTTTGTAGATTTTGCACCAGGCTTTCCAACTCTTTCATTATTGAGCTTTTCTCTCTCTCAAACTCATGAGAGACTTGTGAAGAAATATGGTTATTGCTCATACGTGCATTGTAATCAAATTCATCCATGTCGTTAAATAAATATATTCTTTCCTCATGGCTTCTATACATTAATGCAGTACCGGTAGATAAAATTTCATTATTTACCCAATTTAATGTTGGTTTATCTAATCCCCTAATGAAGCAGAGAATTAGTGACCAATTTCAATAACCATGACAAGGAAACTCTCTAACAATTCCATTAAATCTATCCCAAATAGCATAAAAAGGCTTATTACAATGTTGATAAAAACATCAAGAATCATTCGATGATGACTAAAAAAATTTCATGAATAAAGCTCTAAAGAAACAAAACGTTAGACACCAGTCTCCGGCAACGGCGCCAAAATTTGGTAGGTGTCGAAACCACCAAAAATAAAATACTTACTCAAAAAGATTTGTAAATAGCAGAGAGCAGGGTCGATCCCATAGAGACTGGTCAAGTTTATTCCTAAAGTGCTAGAAAAGATAAAAAGGGGGGGTTTTGAACTGCAGGATTTAAAACTAAACTAAATTAAACAAGAAATTAATAAAAGCTGGAATAATTAAAAGTAACGAAAATCAAATCTTACCGAGCTTCCAATCCAAAGGCATGAATTCCATCCAATTGTAATTTGATTACAGGCTAAAAGATTAATTTATTTCACATCCAAGCACCTAGTCGCTAAATCGGAATCCTGAAAAGCAATTATTCTCCTAATATAATAGACTCAAACAATCGTTCAAATCAGACTTATCATTATCTCAACTGGGTACAATCATTCCATATTAATTTAATGACAGTATTAAGAACAATAAGAAAGATGAGACCAAAACCAATTAATTCACAAACCTGCAATTTAATCAATTTCGTATCTTTATTTTCCCTAGAGCCTATCATGTAACTATGTAATTGTGGCCATCAATATACACACACATGAGCCAACTTCTTGCTACTCAACTCAACCATTCATGATAATTACGGATCACAAACTCATGACTAGCAATAGAAAAATAAACATTGATTATGGCGTCAATTCAATCAACATAAATAATTCATAGAAATGAGATTACGAAAATAAAAATTACTTGGATTGAAGAAAATTCTGGTTAAGCACAACCCTCACAAAATTACAATTAGAATAGATTCACTCTTGAACCGGAAAGAAGAAAAACAAAAGTTGTAGAGGAGGAGAAACAAAAGGTGTAGAGAAAGAAAACTTGTGATGCTCTAGAATTCTGTAGAATAATTATTGTTGGTGTTTTTCTTTGCAAAATTAGGATCCTTTATATAGAGAAAGGATACCCATAAACCCAAAAATTAAGGAAAAGCAAACCCAAAATAAGGAAAAGCAAACCAAAAATTAAGGAAAAGCAAACCAAAATTAAGAAAACATGTCTTCCTTGGTCCACAAGTCTAAAATATGGGAGATTCCCTAAAAAGGAGATAAAAACCAAAATTTCACTTAAGGAACACTTTCTGCCCGTTTTTCCTTCCAGCAGATCGAATGAAACAGGGCGTGGTCACGCCTAATAAAAAATAGTCTTCTGCCCATTTTCTGCTTGCTTGTCTTCTGTAAGGCGTGGTCACGCCTAATAAAAAATAGTCTTCTGCCCAAAAATTTAACCTTCAACCAAATTCTTCAATTTTCATTTAAAATGACAAAATTATGCTTTTTAGTTGAATTTCTCAACATGCCACATCATAAATCAAAACAAACGTAATCTCCACAATTAAGCACCAATTATCATAAGATTATAAGGAAATTAAACATAATAAAATGTGACAAATTATAACCAATCAAGCAGCATGTTATAGTGTTGACGTTGGCAGGTAGAAACTGTGATTGTAATATGTTAATATGCCATTTATCAATTGTTTGTGTCCGGCTTTTGGGATTTCTCTTGGATCAATGAAAAAGGAAAACAAACCAGAATGTTAACCTTCCAAAAAAAAATTGAATGTTCAGTCTTCTTAGTATGTTCTGACGTTTGAATCTAAAATCTTATTTTCCATGCTCTGGTTCTTCTTAATTATTAGTTGTTAATTCATCCAAATTTCTTGATTTGCACAGCATAATTACGCTGTTCAAGGCTAGCTACAGTGTTGAACGGCGGCTAAGGCAACTTCGGGAGGAAGAAGATGTTGCCCAGCGAAATTTGCTTTTTGCACCAATTTGTTTTAAGTTTTTTCTGACAGATTTGGAATATTTTAAAAGGCCCCTAAAATTATATTTTGATCATTCTACCGTTATTTTAATAGAAAAAATAGACAGAATGATATAATTGCCTAACTGATTTGAAATGCAGGGAGATTTTTGTTCAAAAAAATGAACAATGAGGAAAATGTAGAATATGCAAAAACTTAAGTTGGTTTTTTTAAATATCCCTTCATTCTATATAAATATATGGTCTCTGACACCATTAAAGTGCCGGGATTAATATTCTATCAATTGTGGTAGAATTAAATACTCTGCTACGACGAATATTTAGCTTGAATCACCGCCTTGGAGAAGCCAATCCAAGAATACAGGTACCCCAAATTTTAAGAATACATTTAAGAGTAAAAAAAATAATCTTTTGAAAAAGAAATGAAGTTTTTATTCCTAAAATCAAGCCTGAATATCAAACATTTACAAACCTAAACCTATTTATAGGTATTAGCACAAATTAAATACTACAATTCTTAAGGTAGAAAAATAACAAAACTACCCTGGCAACATGCACAATAATTCATTCATATGGTTGGCCCATATTATTGATGGTGATAGGCTGGAAGGCTTGATGTGATAAAAACAAAACCAAAACGTGGCATTAGCTTTCTCGTGTTTAGAAAAGGAATGGGTTTTCATCACTGCCATGTGTATTGAAAAACTAAGCCCATTATTCGGTTGGCCATATTCATTTTGAATGAATAGATGAAACATGAAGACCATTCCACTCACATGGCTTTTACTTATATATATATATATGGAATGGAACTTATTTGGCTTTATATGTATAGGATGGCACACTTATGTGTCATGCTCCCTCGGTTGAAGAAAGACTCACCTTTGAGTCTGAATTTCCTTCATCTTCAAAGTGTGGTGATAAATCAGCAACATTGAATGTGGCAGACACGTTGCAATCTTCAGGAAATTCAACCTTGTAAGCATTTTCATCAATTCTCTTAATTATTTTGAAAGGTCCATTTGCTCTAGGTTTTAATTTTGCTTACGGTCCTGGTGGGAACCTTTCCTTCCTTAAGTGAACCCATACTAAATCACCTTTCTTAAACACAGCAGGCTTACTAAACTTGTTTGCTTGCTTTTGATATCACTCATTTTGCTTTAAAATACGATTCTTCACTTGTTCATGCAATTTCTTTATCTGCTTAGCTCTTTCATCTGCATCTCCACTGAATCTTTTTAATTTACTTTAGGAGTGAGTTCAATGGGAGTGATAGGATTTTTGCCATACACTGCTTCAAACGGGCTTCAACCTATTGTTTGACTTGGTAAATTGTTATAGGCAAATTTAGCTTGAGCTAATACTAAATCCCACTATTTGATATTTTTTCCCACAAAACTTCTTAGTAAGTTTCCCAAACTATGATTAACTGCTTCCGTTTGTCCATCTGTTTAGGGATGAGCCATTGAGCTGAATTGGAGTTTTGTACCCATTTTGCTCCATAAAGTTCTCCAGAAATGACATATGAATTTCACTTCACGATCTAAGGTAATAGTCTTTGGAATCCCATGCAGTCATACAATCTCTCAAATGTAAATATCAGCAATTTATGCAGCACCTTGGGTCTTACTACATGGCATAAATTGAGCCATTTTGAAAATTCTATCCACAACAACCATGATTGAATCTTTTGGGACAGGTAGAGGTGTGAGAGCCCTATACTCTGACCTCGAGTTTTAGCAATATGACAAATTCTGTACCTTTTAACATGTCATTCTATATCTCGGATCATGTGTGGCCAATAAAAGCTTCCTTGTACAAGAGCTAATGTCTTGTCTCGACCAAAATGACCAACAAAATTCCCATTATAACATTCAGTCACTATGGCTTCACGCAAATAACAGTGAGGACTGCAGGACTGCATATTGATTACTTAAAAATAAGTAACCATTTTGTAGATGAAATTGATGATAAGGACTTTTACGGCACCATTTCCAGATATCTTTAAAGTCTGGGTCATCCTTATACAATTCCTTTACAACTTCAAACCCAATTACTCCAACTTGAAGTGTTGAAAGCAATGTGTAACATCGACTTAAAGCATCAACAACTTTATTTTGCGTACATGATTTATGCTTTAAGACATAATAATAAGCAGAGAGGAATTCATTCCATATGGCATGGCATCCTATAATTTTGTTTGACTGTGGAGGTATTTGAGCGCTTCATGATCAGAATAAAGCACAAATTTCTTTGCTAATAAATATTGTCTCTAATGATCCAAAGCTCAAACAATGGCATAGAACTCTTTATCATATGTTAAATATTTTCTCCAAGTCTCATTGAGCTTTTCACTGAAAAAGGCAACTGGACGATTCTCTTGGCTTAGAACTATACTAGAGGCATCACAGTCAACTTCAAAGACTTTATTAAAATCTAGGAGTGCTAAAATTGAGGCTTCTGTGACCTTCTGCTTCAATATTTCAAAACTCTTTTGAGCAGTTGGTGTCCACTCAAATTTATCTTTCTTTAACAATTCGGTGATTGGGCCAGTCATGGTACTGAAATTCTAGATGAATCGTTGATAGAAAGATTCTAGGCCATGAAAACTTCGAACATCATGAATTGATCTCGGTGTTGGCTAGTTGATAATGGCTTCTATCCTACTTTTATCCATCTTAATACCTTTACTTGAGACAACATAGTCGAGAAAGATCAATTTATCAGTTAAAAGTGACATTTCTTAATGTTGGCATACAATTTTTGCCCTCAAAGTCTCAAAGATTTGTCTGAGATGTACCAGATGCTCATTCTTATCTTGACTATACACCAAAATGTCGTCAAAGTAAACCACTACGAACATCCAAATAAATGGTCGAAATACCTGATTCATGCGCCTCATAAAAGTGCTTGGTGCATTGGAAAGTCCAAATGGAATAACCATCCATTTGTATAAACCATCTTTTGTCTTGAAAGCAGTCTTCCATTCATCACCAGGTCTCATACGAATTTGATGGTATTCTGTTGGCATGAGCTGTCTGTGATTGTGATTATGATTTATTTCTTTAACTAATCCTAAGAATCAGGTCATCAATCACGGTTGTAAATATAGGAAATTGTTTGTTTTCTATAGATAGTTTCCTACCTTTCTTGTAAAGCTTTGTAATTGTTATTTAATCTCCATTATTGGAGCTGTATAATACATAATATTATTACTCCAAACCACTGTTTAACATGGTATCAGAGCAATTCTTGTTCTAACGAATTCTGAAACAATTATACTCATGGCAATCACTACCGATGCCTCAACCGAATCAACTGGATCATTTGTTACACCAGCATCGCAGATTGTTGTTCACTAGAACAACTCTGCATTTCCTACTGGCGTAATGTTAGACGAAACCAATTATTCATTATGGTCCCATCTGATGGAAATACGAAAACCTGCACCAGGAGATCCTCATCTTGGAGCATGGATTACCGAAAATCATAGCGTGAAAAGTTGGCTTATTGACTCAATGAGTCCATCGTTGATGCAGCGGTTTATTCGCCTCCCCACAGCTAAGGAGATATGGGATGCTGTATCTAAAACCTTTTATGATGGTTCTGATGAGACTTGTATCTTTGAATTAAATCAGAGATCCTTTTCTACCGCTTAAAATGGTCGACCATTGTCAACATATTATAATGAACTTGTTGCTATTTTCCAGGAAATTGATCACAGGACTATTGCTCAGGAAGATACTGTTGAACGAGTGGTCCAGTTGCATTCAGCAATGGCCAGACTTCGAGTCCATATTTTTCTCAGTGGACTTGACTCTGAATTTGATCAGGTCCGTGGACAGATCCTGCGCAAAGATCCAAAACTTGATTTGGAGAACTCATATGCATATGTTAGGAGAGAATATCAACAAAGACAGACAATGGGAGGCTCTCGTCCAATCTCTGAAAGCTCAGCTATGGTTGCAAATAAAAAAGAATCATTTTCTAGCTCGTCAAAGAATCGAAAGCCCGGTGGTTTGGTATGTACTCATTATGGTGAAATAGGTCATTCGAAACAAAGATGTTATGAAATCATTGGCAACTCTGAGTGGTGGGTTTTACAAAAAAACCTCGTAAGAAAAATAGCAGGAAAAGCTATGGTGGCATCTGTGGAGGAAGATCCATCTCCACCTGTTGTAAATGTTGCTCAGTCGGGTACTATTGGTAAGCCTCTTGTTTTTTCTGCAACATCTAAGAATAATACTTGGATTATTGATACAAGTGCATATCATATGACTAGGGACTCAAATAAGTTACAATATGTTCTTCCTCCTTCTCAATCTGTTATCTCCAAAGCAAATGGTAGTACCTCTCCTATTATCAGAGAGGGATCTGTTATCTTGTCCGAAAACCTCCATTTAGATACTGTTCTTGTTGTTCCATCCCTTGAATATAATCTTTTATCTATGAGCCAAATTACTTCTACTCTTACCTGTACTGTAACTTTTTGGCCCTCATTTTGCGTCATTCAGGACATTCTAACTCGGAAGATTCTTGGTTATGGTGTTAGACGGGGCAAACTTTACTACCTGGAACTGACAAGAGATGGGGGACCGAAATTCAGTAAGGCTAATTTTACTAATAGTGAAGATAAAGCTCGGACAACCGTATGGTTATGGCACCGGAGATTAGGACACCTTTCATTTGGTTATCTTAGAAAATTAAAACCTCAACTTTTTTCAGTTTTGAATAGTTTGGATTTTCATTGTGAAACTTGTGAACTTGCTAAGAACCATCGTGTTTCTTATTTACCAAGTGAGAATAAAAGTTCAGAACCTTTTACGGTTATTCACTCTGATGTTTGGGGTCCCGCAAAAATTCCTTCTATTTCTAATGCTCGTTACTTTGTCACATTTATTGATGAATGCACTAGAATGATTTGGGTGATTCTGCTTAACAAAAAGAATGATGTGAGTATCGCTTTTCAAGAATTTCATAAAATGGTGAGCACTCAATATCAAAAACATATTTGTGTTTTACAATTTGACAATGGTACTGAGTTTGTAAACACATCCTTTGGAAATTTTTTGAATCAACATGGGACAACAAAATGGCTTAGCGGAGAGGAAAAATAGACAATTATTGGAAGTGGTTCGTGCTTCTCTCTTTGGCATGAATATGCCTCGATTTTATTAGGGAGAAGCTGTGAGATCTGCTGCATACCTCATCAATCGAACACCTTCCAGTGTGTTAAACTTTGAAACCCCCCAACAAAAGCTACAATCCTTACTTCCAGTCCCTCATTTCCCAAACCTTGAACCACGTGTCTTTGGTTGTACTGTTTATGTTCACATCCCTAAAAGTTTAAGAAATAAACTTGATCCGTGTGCAAAACGGTGTGTCTTAGTTGGGTATTCTGAATTTCAGAAAGGGTATAGGTGTTATGATCCTCAAACTCGAAAATTACATATAACTTTGGATGCTTCCTTTCGTGAACTAGAACCTTATTATTCAGGGGGAGTTTCTGGGTCATATTTCCAATGAGTTAATTACAATGAGAGGCGTGTGTTATAAGAAGGTGGAGGAGAAGATGAATTTATTGATTTTGAGAAAATAAATGAACAACAGATTATTGAATTTGAAAAGTTGAATGAGCAGCAGATTATTAGACTGCAAACTACAAGAAATGATTTGCAACAGATGTCTAGAAATGAGGAGAGTGCATTGCGTTTTGGACAACAAAATAACACTGCTGACATGTCTTCATCAGTGTCCCCACTAGCCCTTGATATTGATGCTGCAGAGTTGCCAATGTCTACACCATTAACTGATGAATCAACCCAGATTATTTCTCCTCAGGTAATTTTGAATCCCATATCTGATGAGTCTAATGCAATTCCTGTTCCCGTAGAAAGTATAATTCATAAATATCCACAAAGACCAAATAAGGGCATCCCAAAGAAACAATATGAACCAGACCCCAAAGCCAAAACCAAGTATCCTCTTAGTAACTATGTGTCCCTCAATAGGTTGTCTGAATCGTATGCATCTACTGTTAATCAATTGTCCAATGTATCTATTCCTAGTAGTGTGCAGGATGCTTTGGCAGATCCCAAATGGACAAAGGCGATGAACGAAGAAATGGAGGCTTTGCAAAAAAATGCAACTTGGGAGCTTGGTCCACTACCCAAAGGGAAGAAGACAATTGGTTGTAGATGGGTATTTACAGTGAAACTCAAGGGGGATGGTAGTATTGATCGATATAAAACCATGCTAGTGGCAAAGGGATATACGCAAAGGTATGGAGTGGATTATCAAGAAACTTTTACACCAGTGGCCAAACTCAATACCATCCGTATCATCATATCTTTAGCAGCAAATCGGGATTGGCCCCTACAACAGTTTGATGTTAAAAATGCTTTTCTCAATGGAGATTTAGAGGAAGAGATTTATATGGAAATACCACCAGGAGTTAAACGTAATTCTTCTTGTAGGAATAAAGTTTGTAAATTGAAGAAATCGCTCTATGGACTAAAACAGTCACCTAGAGCATGGTTTGGGAGGTTATCATCCGAAATGAAAGCCTTTGGTTATAAACAAAGTAACTCGGATCATACTTTGTTTATAAAACACAAGGAAGGGAAGGTAACAATATTAATTGTGTATGTTGATGATATGATCTTGACAGGAGATGACCCATATGAAATGAAAGCATTAGAAGAATATTTAGCTGCTAAATTCGAAATGAAGAATCTTGGACAACTAAAATATTTCTTAGGAATTGAGGTAACAAGATCAAAACAGGGGATTTTTCTGTCACAACGAAAATATGTATTAGACCTTTTATCTGAAACTGGAATGCTTGCTTGCAAACCAGCGGACACGCCTATGGAGATGAATCATAAGCTCAGAGTTCTTCCAGATCAAACTCCAACATATAAAAGTTGTTATCAACGGTTGGTTGGGAGGTTAATATATTTGTCACATACAAGACCGGATATAGCTTATGCAGTGAGTGTAGTAAGTCAGTTCATGCATGCACCTAGTGAAGAACATATGAATGCTGTATACCGAATTCTAAAATACTTGAAGAATGCTCCGTGCAAAGGTTTATTGTTTTCAAAACATGGTGTTTCTAACATTGAAGGATATACGAATGCTGATTGGGCAGGTGATCAAACTGATAGGAGGTCCACATCTGGTTATTTTACTTTCGTGAATGGTAATCTTATTACATGGAGAAGTAAAAAGCAGAAGGTGGTGGCAAGATCAAGTGCAGAGGCTGAATTTCGAGGTATGGCTCACGGAGTATGTGAATTGCTATGGGTTAGTAGTGTTTTGGAGGATTTGGGAGTTACATATGCAGAACCAATGAATCTTCATTGTGATAATAAAGTAGCCATTGAGATTGCACAGAATCCTGTATAGCATGATCGAACTAAGCATGTCGAAATCGATCGACATTTCATCAAGGAGAAACTCGATCAAAAGATTATACAGTTTCCATTTATTCAATCAAAAAATCAGGTAGCTGACATTCTCACAAAAGCAGTTTCAGGAAAAGTGTTTCATGGCATAATTGACAAGTTGGGCATAATAGATATTTACGCACCAACTTGAGGTGGAGTGTTGGCATGAGCTGTCTGTGATTGTGATTATGATTTATTTCTTTAACTAATCCTAAGAATCAGGTCATCAATCACGATTGTAAATATAGGAAATTGTTGTTTTCCATAGATAGTTTCTTACCTTTCTTGTAAAGCTTTGTAATTGTTATTTAATCTCCATTATTGGAGCAGTATAATATACACAAAGTATTACTCCAAACCATTGTTTAACATATATATATATATAGAGCAAGTTCAAATTGTGATTTTGGCAGATAATTTACTAGTTGAAATTGAATAAACTCTAAAATTTCATATCCTCTCATTATTAATTACCTAATTATATTAGAGTTTCAATATTAAATTATTTTCAAAGTATATCTTACTAATTAACACTATTATTATTGAATTAGTACTTCATCTTTTTTATTTTACACGCCATATTCAAATTATTCTATCCCCAATTTATTTAACACTTTAGAAAATATAAGAAAATTTCTTTGAAGGTGCAATTTATTAGTTATTGAATACCAAGAGAATTGTTTAACCATATTATGTTGCCAATTCGGCACAGAGGTTGGTTTTCTTGTTTTCTTGTTTTCCTTTTTGCAACGAGAAGTTGAGGTCTTGAATTCAATGTATCCAAACCATTGGAGTAGGGGTTGCCTTTGTTGTGCAATCCACAAGGATGACCACTCTATGTTAAGTGGTCCATAGAGTTTGTTCGGCACATTAGACTCCCCTATAATTTAAAAAATAAAAGAATCGGTTTAGATAAAAAAATAATAATAAAATAATTTGAAATTTAAAAAATTACAATTAAATTTCATGAAATCAAAATTGTTTAATGATTTTTTCTAATCTTTTTATGATCGCTTGAACGAGAATTAAAAGTAGGATATTGAAATTAGTAGTATTTATGATAATCACAAATATATGCTTGTATGTTTGTATGTAATATATTGCTTTCTTTACAGGTCATAATAAATTCCAGGGACAATATAGAACTACCTCCATTCTTGGAGAGGCGGACTACCATATGCTTTCATTCAATGCATTTAATATAGAAACCATACCTACAGCATTATCATGCCTATAAAAAGACTCTTCTTCGATCCAATTTTCAGAAACCTACTATTGATTTTGCACCAAACAGAAAGCGGCAATGGCAATTAAATTTTCTTGCATGTTTTTTCTTGTTCTTGCAATTGCTCATGCAAGTGCAAGAAATGCACCTAAAGAAGCAGCAGCTGGTCTTGATGACCAAAAGAATGTGGTTGTATTTGGTGGTTTAGGTGGCTTTGCTGGGATTGGAGGTGGGCTGCCTTATCTTGGTGGTACCGGTGGCGGGATTGGTGGACTTGGAGGTTTAGGTGGCTTGGGAGGAACTGGTGGAGGAATTGGCGGTGCTATTGGTGGTGGTGGCATTGGCGACGGTGGAATTGGTGGTGGCCAGGGTGATTGTGCTGATGGCAGTGCTGCTGGTTCTCTACTTCACCCTTGATTTCAATGCATGGGATTTATCGTTAAGTTTATCATTTGCTATTAGGTTTAGTTATTTTAAATTTATATGCAAAACGTTTAAAAGTGCTTTTTTGGTTCGCTATATTTGCGATTTTTCACTAGAATAATTGTCCATCTACTTTCCATTTAATGTTTTCTGAAGTAATTGTTAATTAATTATGGATCCCAAATAATTTCTATTTTGCAAAAGTTAAAAATCGAAACCTATGAGCCAAATCTGTTTCAGAAAAAAAAAAAAAAAACCTATAAGCCAAATTAATCATAAATTGCGATTTAAAAAAAATAAATTCATAAATTGCTATTTCCATATTTTTTTATAGGGTAAATATAGAAGATACACTAGTGTACCGGTATACCCTACTATTTTGAATAAAAAATACGTGATAAAAAGGTCCATTCGATGTAAAATAGAAGGGTATACTGGTAACTGATGTATCTTCCATCATCATTTTTTTTTACTTTTTATTTTTATTTTATATTTTTTAATAAAAAGACAGAACTATTCGACTATTGCCAAAGATATATCCAAGAATTAAACAGATGTAAATAGTAAAAATGTGAATAGTAATAATATTAACTATTAATTTGATCTACCAGTAATTTCATGAATTTTAAGATAAGATAACATAGTGCTTAAGGTTTAAAATTCCTTACACGACCTTGAGCCTCAGATTCGATCTAGTGATGACTGTGGGCCGGGACTACCAAAGTCGCTACATGCCATACTCTATGTCTTCGTTTCTACCGTTTGCCCCCATCCTGTGAAAAAATAATAAATTTAATATCTGAGAGTTTCTATTAATTATATTTTTAATAGTTTAAATAATAAAAAAAATAAAAATTGAGTTAAAATCAGAAATTATCTCATATATCATTTCAAAGTACTATATAAAATATTAATAATAATAACAATAATAATATAAATTGTTCAATAAGATAAAAAATAAAAAATCCATAAAATTTAACGCACATTAAAATTAAAAAACCCAAAAAAGTTAACACAAATTAAAAAAACTTTACAATAACACATAAAATAAGAACACAATAAACAAGGTTGGATGTTGTAGCAGTCAAATATATATGAACAAATCATATTGTTTTGTACATTACTTTGTTATTTTTAATATACTTAAATTAAATTAAAACAATAAAATTGATAATGCAAGAATGAAAAATCAAGTCAATGAAATTCACTACTTGTCCTTGTGAAATTTTATCTACCTCTCTCTCTCTCTCTCTACCCGTGGTTAATGTAATAATTCTACTCATGATAGAACGATTTAGAACCCTACCGATATAGTTGTACTTTAAACAACAAATGCAAAATTACAGAGTAAATTACACTTGATCCAAATGAATTTTTTCTAGACAGAAGAATGAAAAGTGTGAAGAATTTTAAGTGCAAAGAATAATGTATCCAATATAGAGAGTGAAGTGCATAATTTATAGAAAATGAAGGGTGTAATTGAAACATTGTGCATGTTTGGTTTGAACTGCTACTTTCAATTCGGTTGGTTTCTGGTCTGGCCGAACTTTGGTTGAACCAAATTCTAACAAATCCAAGTTATAAAAAATTTAATCAAATCATTTGATTGAAACAAGTCAAACAATAATAACAGTGTAAGGGCCAACATCTTTCAATCCTTTTTTAATAATTATAATGAGTAAATTTACTTATAAACCCATTAACATTTCGTACTCACATAAAACACTTTCTCCCTTCATTTCTATTCACACTTTTATAAATATATATTTTTATAATATATAGATATTTCCCAACGTATTTAAATTCAAAATTATAAAAATTAACATAAAATTGTAAAATAAATTATATATAGTTAAGTTTTTCAAAATAAAAATATTTATGTTATTTGTGTTTTTGAGAGAAAGAAAAAATATTTATTTTATTAATTTTTAAATAACACTTGCTAAGATATTGTTTATGATGATATGATGTCTAAAAAGTCAATCCCAAGCAACCTATGTCGCCAAGAGTGGTCCATGGAAGATCGCTTATGGTCACGCATGCAACATCGTTCTGGTTAGCTAAGAATCGAACACCTCCGAGCTCTAGTGAACCTTTTGATCCAAGGTCCGCAGTGCTTGGACCCCGAGCATCGTCATCATTTAGAGTAGTATCCTTGTAAGTATATGTGGGATCCTGAGCATCAGCATATGCCTAGCGACCAATGCTATAAGGATCGACCCTAACTCTCCCGGCATCAAGATCGACCGTTTGTCCAATAATCGTTGTTTATGGGACGAGCCCCGGATTTGGCGCCACGAATCTCGGGCATGATCTCCGATATTCTGGGAAAGTAACCGTTTGGGACCACCTTATAAATACCCTAACGACTCTCCATTAACAGGTTAATCATTTTCTTCTCTACTATTATTACTTTCTGTTTAAGCCGATCCTCTCCTACTCTCTCATACTGACTTAAGCATCGGAGTGTTTGCCTCTAGGCATCAACCTGTGTTTTTTGTGTCCACCTACAGGATTGTCCAAGGAGGATCAGTCTTTCATCATTATCTAAGGTCAAACCACAGCTCGTTTTGGGTTGCTAGCTTTGAGCTCCGAGACATCAGTTTAGAATGGGAGAAAAATAGGAAGGAAGAGAAATAAGAAACGATTTTGCTTTGAAAAATTAAAATCCATGTTTGGAAATGAAGGAAAATAAATAAAGAAAGAAAAATAAGGTGTTGGAGAAGAGAAGCATATTGTTGTGGATTCAGATTGTCTTGAATTGAATTGATTCATGCCTCAAGGGGTAAACGTAATGGTTCTTATAATCTTGGTGGTTTAGTTATGGATATTAAACGCTTGTTGGATCAATTTTAATCTATAGCGATGAGTCATGTTAAGAGGTCAGGAAATCAAGTAGCACATGAGCTAAGTAGATTCTGATTTTATTTCTGGCTTTCAAGTTTGGGATACTAATGTCCTAACCTTTATTTGTAATATAACGCTTACAGATTTATGTTAATAATAATAATACACCCATTGCATTTTCCAAAAAAAAAAGTAAGAAAAATAAACTTATTTTCCTCAAAACACCTTTTTTCCGAATTTTAAGGAGAATAATATACAAAACATTTTACAAGTTCATTTAATTATAAAATTAAGGGGAAATATATCATGTGTTTTACAATATTAAACTCTTTTCTTCATCATTTTTTTATATTAGATCTTTTTATCCATGTATTTGTAAAGAGAATTTCAACAAAAGTGATGTTAAACAAGTTGGTACTACCTTCGTATTTTTTTATTCTTTACATTTCAAATAGTATGATTATATTCAAGTTTGATAATAATAGTTTGATGAGTTAGGTTATGTAGTATAACTTAATTAGAGTAATCATATTTTATAACTCACGTAAAGATACTTTAATCTACCTAACCCAACCCTTCAAACTATCAACACAAAATTTGAATCTAATGATACTGTTTGAAATGTAAATAATAAAAAAATACGGAGGTAGTATATATTATTGATAACAACTTGAGGCTTATATAGCCATAAAATGACAGAAAGGAGGAAAAATAGCAACAATATGCTCTAAATATATTTTGTGGTAATAACTACCGGAAAGAGTAAAAACAAATTAACAATCCTATATAATAGGAATTTATTCTAACACCAATTTGAAACATTCTTAAATTCACACAGCAACTTCCAATAATCCATCCCTTGAACTAATTGCTCTTAACAGATAATTAGTTCATCTCTGGGACTGTACAAAGTCCTAGTTCTCCATGAAATTTCTGAAAGTCTTCTAACTTTAACCACTTTACCATCAAGTCCGCAATTTTATTTCGAGTTCCACAATAAACTAGATGAACAACTCCTTCTTTAGTTAGATCACTGAGAAAATGAAAATGTACATCTATGTGTTTAGACCTGCCATATGAAACTGGATTTTTGGATAATTTAATGGTAGACTTCATCCAAACTGCTTGGCATGCACAAGCTATTGCCACCGTAAACTCAGCCTCAGTTGTTGATAAAGTGACAATAGGCTGCTTCCTTGATGACCAAGCCACTACACCTTCACTTATCATAAACACAAAGCCATAAATGCTCTTTCGATCTTCTACATCACCTTCATAATCGCTATTTGTGAAGGCTAACAAGTTACTAGCTCCTCCTTTCTTATAGAGGATTCCATAATTGATGGTTCCTTTTAAATATCTCATTGTTCTTTTTTGCCGCTTGAAAATGCAATTTAGTAGGACTAGCCATAAAACGACTAATTAGACTTACAATGAACATGAGATCAGGTCGAGTGGCTGTTAGATACACAATCTGTTTGAAATAAGTTTCATCCACTTTGACTCCTTTCTCATCCCTATATATCTTGTACCCTGGAACTATGGGATTGCAAATTGAATTGCACTCCTTCATGCCAAACTAATTCAATATCTCACCTGCATATTTTCTTTGACATATAAAATGCCATTTGACCTTTGTAGAACCTCAATCCCGAGGAAGAATCTCATCTTTCCTAAGTCAATCATATCAAACTCTTTCTTCATAGAGCACTTAAATTCACCCATCAAATTTTTATTATCACCAGTGAACAAAAAGATCATCAACATATATACTAACAATGATAATTTTTCCTTTCTTGCTTCATTTGATAAATAAGGTTTGTTCATTGTGACTTTTCTGAAATCCTTCCTTAATATAGTTTTTTTTTTGTTCCAAAATATACTATTCATTTTTATGCGGCACATGAAAAGTCTTTAGAATCCTGTATTATGATGCTTATACGTTATTAATTTCTTGTCACTAAGGCATTGTTTTTAATAGGAGTCATTGCTTTGTTTTATAATAGTCTTGTTTACTTTAACTTGATATTAACTAACTTATGCAAGGTTAAGAAACTGACGGGACAGTTTGGGAACCTTTATGTTGTTGTATCTCTTCCAAACCAATGCTGCTAAAGGATCACCTGATGTGCAGCTGTTTTTGGCTGAGCGACGGTAGCATTTCAAATTAATTCTAGGTTATGGAGTATTTTCTTTTTAAGTACGATATTTTGAATATTGGTTTTATTTTATGTGAATTGAGTACTATTTGGATATTCAAAATTTAAATTATTTTTTTTTTCAACAGTAGTGAATGTTGAATTTTATTTTCTATTTATATTACATTTTAAATTAATAGTGCATTTAAATAACTATATTTAGAAAAATAGTTGAATATACAAATTATAAAAAAATTATAAATTTCACAACCGACTACAAAATTTTGTTTTTAAATGATAAATAAGTTTAGCAACTGCATGTAATAGAAAAATAATATTAATCGATTACTGACCGATTATTCGCGACAAAATATACCAACTGATTATCGACCGATTATTCGGGACAGAATTTAGCAACTGATGTTGTATTCGGTTGCTAAATTAACAACCGAATAGTCGGTTGGTAAATTAACAATCGAATTAAAATCGGTTGGTAATGGATTACTGAACAGCATTTTAGGTATTGAATTAATCGTTGATAATTGGTCAGTAATTTTAATTTACAACCGATTTTCATTTATTAGCAACCGAATTTTTTATTGGTATTTTTTATTTTCTTGTAATGTATATTAAATAAAAATATAGAGATAAAATTATAATTTTTACTAAAAAAAATACCACATAGTATCATGAAATCTCTTAAAAAAGGTAAAAACGTTAAGTAGGAAAAAAAAATCTGTTTAGAATTCTATATGAAATTATTGAAGATGAGAAATTACCACATTCACAAAAGTCATATATTTTTTCACACACATATATATTTTTTGTGTTTGTGTGGCATGCAACACCAATGCATGGCTCACAGTCTGCCATCTGCACGTTATAGTTTTGCTTTCTGCTATGTTATAAATGTAAATATCAATTCTGCCTGTGTTTGATAACATTATTGATTTCCTGTAACTAATTTGAGGGAGCGAAACTCTGAAATATCATTTAACTCCATTTATTACTTTCAACTGTTCTCTACTCCTCTTTCCCCTTTAAAAAGGGCTTCTCCAAAGCACATTCACATATCCCATAGTGAAAAAGAAATAAGCTATACAGTGGGAGAGAGAAAAAAAAGATGGCAAGATTGTACATTAGTTTCATGGTTATGCTGGCTTTAGTGGCAGCACAAACTAGTGCTAGAGATGCTCCTGGAGTTAACAATATGGCTACTACCGAAGCTACTGTTCCGAGTAGCAATGCTGGTCTAGATGACCAAAAGAACTTTCTCACCTACGGTGGTGTAGGAGGCTTCGGTGGTCTTGGTGCTAACGGCCTTCCATTTGGCGGTGTTGGAGGACTTGGTGGAGTCACTGGCTTGGGTGGCACAGGTGGCGTTGGTGGTTTTGGTGGAGTTGGTGGTGGACTAGGAGGTGGAGGTGGACTAGGAGGTGGAGGTGGTCTAGGTGGTCTTGGTGGCTTGGGTGGTGGTGTTGGAGGTGCAGGCGGCGTTGGTGGAGTGGGCGGCGTTGGCGGAGCGGGCGGCGTGGGTGGTGGAGCTGGCGTTGGTGGTGGAGCTGGCGTTGGAAGTGGCGTTCTTCCATATCCATGAAAAGTTATTCATTTGTGGTCTATAGCTATTAGCTAGGGTTTATGCAGAGCTCTAGTTTTTATTGTTGTTAAATTTAATTACTTGTGTTTTGAGGGTTTATTTGGGCTTGTTTATTAGTGTTTAATTGAGTGTGTCTATTAATGTTTTGAGATTTTCGTTGTTATGCTAAGTGGATAGTTACATAAACTTGAGTTTAATTAATTTGCTTTTGCACTGCTATTTTTATTTTATTTTAAGCTTTATATTTATAGAATAATCCAATTGGCTGCATGCACTTATCTAAATAAGCCAAAATTGCTGGAACCCGACTAGTATTCCAATATCTATATTGGTATATATGTATAATATTAACAATTTATATATAAATAGATAATATAATCTACTTATAGTAAATTGAATAATTAAAGTTATTCATATTAACTTAGCAGCCTATATCCAGTTGTAATTTGTCAGAGCCAATAACACAAGATAGGTCATTGTCAACACACAATTTTTCTTGGCCAGTTTTGGTTAATCTGAAAAAAAAAAACTCAAATCATGTTAAATTATGTCATATTTAATAAAAACTTTGAAGTTGCACAAGTTATGGTTGGAAATCCTTTTAACAATGCATATGATTATAATTGTAGCAAATTAAGGAAGCTGATGAGATTTTATTAGTGGGTCCAAGTGTATAGCACGTACATAATTAATGAAGATATATGGCTATATATATTATTTCTTGCTTCCTCACCCATTCATTGAAATCATGACACACCTACCTCCAGCTTGAATAATCTACTCAAACAATTACATGGCTAAGTGGTAAACTGTGGTTTATTTTATTTGCATATGAAAGACTTAATTTTGTTGGGTGAGTGACATCTAAATATGAAATCCAACCAGCATCAAAACACAGTTTAGTGATAATTACTTTTATAATTTGATCTACATACGATGGTTCGAATTTTTTTTTTATTATTTTTTTTAATATAGATATAAATTAAGATGTGGATAGGGAGACCCCAACTACATAAGGGTTAGAATTCTTCATCCCTAATTCAAAAAAATTAAATAAAATGAATTGAAAGATCTTGCAAGTTGAAAAACAGATAACAAATTGATTTGGTTTGGTTGAACTAGTCAATGAATGAAAAACATAAAGCAAGAGCTCACGAGTAATATCCAATGAAAAATAAAATTGCATTAATGATGTTAGCTTTGGTACCACCAATAACACTTTGTGTAATTTACTATGGGTTTCAGTACCATTGAATATGAGTTGAAAGACTCTTCCTCTCTTAAAGGCTTCTCACCTACCCGTCCAACACTCTACTTCACGGCTCATTTACACCATTAGTACCCTAACTTTGATTAATGTGACGTTTAGGTATTTTAATTTCAATTTATAATAAAAAGGTATTCTAATTTTAATTTTTGTAATAGTTAGGTATCCCTAACAAGTTTTCAAGTCATTAATATATCATACGAATCAAATTATAATTTTTCTCTTCTTCTTTTGGTTATCAATGGCAAAAGGATAAAAATAAAATTTGTCAAAAAAAAATTAATTTCCATTTTCGGAACAGAGCGAAAAATTATACCAAATCGAAGAGCTCATTGCTAATAATCTGAATATGAATTTATTTTTATAGATGATACATAGTTTGGCTGAAAACGCTAAAAATCGATTGGTCAAATTTTTCCTTAGTAATTGAAAACAGCGATAAAACTAACGAAAGTTTATATCAAACGTCAATTTTAATGAAAAGATTTTAAATAAGTGTTCAAAGTCACAATTAAACTACCAAAAGTATATACAAATACGTCAAAAAAGATGTCATTCGTTTTTCTTTCCTCTGCTTTTTTTTTTTTTGTCCCCTCTTTCTTTTCTTTTCTATTCTTTTCTTTTCTTTTTTTTTTAAATATTTTTAATTAAGAATTACAAATTAATAAATAAATATTTTTAAATACGTACAAATTAAGTATGTCTTAATAGAATGTATGTGCTAATAATTTTATTTTTTGAAAAAGTTTACAAATATTTCAAGTGTGAGCAAATTAAGTGTGCTAATGATTAAGTGAACTTTTTTTTAATTAATAAGATTTTTATATATACTCTTTCTGAAAAAATTAAAATATTCAAAACTTATAATTAATAATTTTAATCACGTGTTGTCTAAAAAATAAATTCAATTATATAAAAATAAACTCATGATTTTTTATCGTAATCACTTGTTGTAAAAAAAAAACTACTAGAACCCCTTAGATTATCAGATCTTCATCCGAGCAACAAAAATAATTATATTAATTATTAAAATTATTAATTAAAGAAATGAAAAAGTACCCACTTAAAATTGTGAAAGTGGTTCTGATCTTCAGATTATGTAAAATTAAAAAAAGAGACTTGTTTAATTATTGTTAATTAAAAAATAATTAATTATTAATTTAAAAAAGGAAAACATGAAGAAACACTCTCATATTTAGATAGCGACGATAATTTAGAGCAAATTTTCATTCACTTTCACTAGTCGAACGACAAGTTATATTGCTAGTTTTGGCGATAAAGACAAAATTTGGCCAATCAATTTTAGTCCTTTTTGGTCAAAACCATTCGTTATCTATAAAAAATAAGATCATATTCCAAACCCTCATGACGAGCTTTTCGATTTGGTATATATTTTTCCTTTGTTCCTTGCCGGAAATAGAAATTATATTTTTTGGTGACAAATATTGTAGTCTTTCTACCATCGATGACCAAATGAAGAAAATGATAAAAAATTATATTTGGTCCTTATGGTTTATTGATAACTTGAAACACGTTTTGGGTATCTAATTGTTGCAAAAAACAAAGCAAGAGTTCCTTTTTATTACAAACTGAAATTAAAATATATAAACGTTACATTATCTAAAGTTATGGTACTAATTATGAAAATAAGCCCTACTTCGCTCACTTCAAGTTGTTTGTTTGGAAGGTTACAACTTACTACCTCCATTTTCATGAGATGTTTACATTTCCGTTTTTGGGTTTTTTTTTTAGTTGTTTACATTTCCATTTATAGTAAGTTTTGTAATTGTTTATTTTTTTTTTATTGGTATTGGTGAAAAAGTAAATTTTTTAAAGGGTTAGAGCATCTCCAATAGGCTCTTTATTTAAGTAAAACTCTCTATTTTGGAGAGCCAATCCAAAAAAAAAGTCTCCAATAGGCTCTCTATATTTATATTTTAGATTAGAGAGTTGATTTGACTCTCTACATGTAGAGAGCCAAACTAACTCTCTACTCTAAAATATTTCAATTCCCTATACTATATATATTAATTGATATATATTTCTTTATTAAAACTAATT
>CATIWJ010082555.1:0-25126 GCA_949640765.1 Croton laevigatus | reverse complement strand
TTTGATGAATGTGATGATGAAATGGTTGATTTTTTCTTTGAGGCTAAGAATAAGTGTAAGAAATATAAACAACTAAAAAGAAAATATAAAATAAGTATTTGCTCATTGATGATGAAAATGCTAAGTTAAAATCTATGGTAGATGAGCTAAAATGTGAAGTTGATAAATTGAAATGCAATATCATTAAATGTACAAATGTTATGTCAGAGAATAAGAGATTGAAAGATCTCATTAGTAGTTATGAGAGAAATCAAGTAAGTGACAATGCTCTAAAAAACACTAGAGGTAATAAGGACTGTCATGCTCGCGAGCCTTGTGTTGTTGCGGTTGTCGCACGTGAGAAAGGAATGTCGCGTGTGAGAAAAATCCCTCTTGACTAGCTGAAAATTTTCACTCGCGCCACCCTTAGGTCGTGCTCGCTATATGATAGAAATACTGATGAGAATCAACATATAGGCCCAAAACCCTTCCTATTATATTCTAGAAGAGGGAAATCAGCTAAGGATGAGAATATTGGCGGTAAAGAAAAGAGAATGAGTACACATCAGCAGAGTTAGTTACATACCAGCCTATATGTAGCGAATCATATTATGTAAGGAGCATCTTTTCGGTTTTGTTGTAAGTTTGTTAATGGCAGAATATCTCTGCACGGGGCGTTGCCTGGGCGCTGAGCTTTTTCAGTCATTTTTTTTATCTTTCTTCTTATTCCACTCTACTGTAAATCAACTTTGTTCTTCATGAGTTATATTCAATGAAACACTATAATATATTTATCTCAATCCAGTTTCTCTTCTTCTTAATTCTATTATTTCCTTCTTTCTTAGATTCACAACGTTCTAATCTCTATTAATTGGTCCGACCTGCTTGGAGTTTTTCATACCCAAAACGAGAATGGATCAAAAAATTGACACTTTAGAGAAGAATGTTGAGACCTTATAGAAGAATGTTGCAGCCCTTGATGACTCTGTTTCTGCTATGAAACTTGAAAACCATCGCCATTTTTTTGATATTCAACAAAACATTCTGGACCTCAAACAACACCTTCTCGTAGGTAAATTTCCATTTGAAACCTCTGAAACCTACACATCTCCATCAAGCCATTCTGCCCCTGCACATTTTACCCTTCATCTACCCTCACAAAACCTCAAAACATCTCCCTCCAAACCCCTACAAATGCTACACCTATCCACTTAAAAAATCTGGATATGCCCATCATCTATGGTACCGACCCTCTCGGTTGGATTGCTCAAGAGGAACAATACTTTGAAATACACCAAACTCCACCTAACAAATTCATATCCATCGCACTTTGTAGCATCACGGGTCATCCCTTATACTGGCTGCGATTCCATTGGTACCGAAACCCTAATTTTGATTGGGCTCAACTCAAAACTGAATTACTGCAACACTTCAGTGACAGTAACTCAGATAACCCATATGAGTTTCTAGCTGCTACTAAATAACTCAATTTTGTGGCCGATTATGTTGATAATTTCATAACTTGTGCTGCCCAAACCCCAGAACTTTCAGACCTTCAACTTGTGGGATATTTCTTGAATCAATTGAAAGAAACCATTAGTCTCTGCATTTGATCTTAAGATTCTGCTGAAATGCATCGAGCGATGCGTGTAGCAAAAGAGGTGGAATGAGAACTAGGGAAATCCAAGTTTAACCCAGCCAATCTCCGTTCTCATTCCAACCAACAACACCCAAACCGCTTTGGGCTTAGCCCAAAACCACTCAACCCTAGTCCACTTCAGGCTTTACCTCCTACCTAAACTACAACCTGCCTATTTACCAACCAACCAACACAAACAGACCCACAAATACACCAAGCTGATAACTTTTCCTTCCAGCGCCTTCTGATCAAACCTCGCCACAAATTAACCGCAATCGTGGGTTTCGTCACTACTCCCACAAAGATTACTAAGAAATCCGCGCAAAAAGGCTGTGTTTTCATTATAAACAACCCTATTCTCCACTTCATGAATGTTCAAACAAATCCTTATAGGCTACTATAGGTGGCGAAGATGAGTCCCTCTCTAACGACGGCTTACTTGCTGAGGTATACTCAAATTCCCTTATCACTTCGGCAGTCGAAATTGATGAAGCCCACTTTACTCAACTTAAAATATCCCTCTATTCTGCCCATGGTCTCTATTAGCCAAAAACCATAAAGTTTTTGGGTATGCTCTCGGCTCACTCGGTGTTAGTGATGGTGGACAGTAGAGCAAGCCATAATTTCATCTCCTCTCATTTTATCTAAGAACTCCAGCTTCATATTACAGAAACCCTTCATTCCCTGTGAAACTAGGTGATGGTTACCAAATGAAATTAGTGGGAGTTTGTAAGGACTTGTGGCTAGAATTAGGCTCCTTTGCCATCACATGGAACTTTTATGTCTTTCCAATGTGTGGGATCGATTTGATACTTGGTGTAGCATGGTTGGAGACCCTTGGGAAAGTCCAAGTCAACTGGAATAAACTCACCATGAAATTCTTGCACAACAACAAACCGGTTATGCTTATTAGGAATCCTTCACTCACAAGAGGCCCAATGTCTCAAAAATCTATCTCCAAAACTATAGAAGCTTCATTCTCTGCAATTCTATGAACTATTTCAGCGGATACTATATTATATGTTCCCTCCACCATGCTCTCTGATACGAAAAATCATCAACTCAATAACCTCCTTTCTAGTTATGGTGATGTATTTGAAAAAGCTGCTGGTTTACCACCACGTCGGTCTTCCGATCACAGAATCATCTTACAACCTAGTCAGAGGCCAATCTTAGTCAAACCTTACCGTGATGGTCACTTTCAAAGAGATGAAATAGAGAGGTTGGTTGAAGATATGCTCTCTACAAGAATTATTAAGCCCAGCTCCAACCCTTACTCAAGTTATATTCTTTTTGTCAAGAAAAAGGATGGGAGTTGGCAGTTTTGTGTTGATTATAGACAGCTCAATCGAATTACTATCACTCATAAATATTCGATGCTAGTTATTCAAGAACTCTTGGATAAATTACACAGCTCTATGTTCTATTCTAAATTCGATTTGAAATCTGGTTTTTTTCAAATACAGGTTGAGGAAAGTCATGTGTCAAAGACAGTCTTCCGTACACATTTAGGGCATTATGAGTTCTTGGTTATGCCCTTTGGCCTCACTAATGCCCTTGCCATATTCCAAGCTGTCATCAATGATATCTTTCGCCCTCACCTTCGGCGATTTATTCTTGTATTTTTTGATGATATATTGGTATATAGTCCTAACTGAAATTCTCATTTACATCATCTACAGGTAGCCCTCTAATTACTTAGAGATGATTCTCTTCAATTGAATTGCAAAAAGTGCTCTTTCGGAAAAAAAATCCATTGAGTATTTGGGTCATATCATTTCCAACAAGGGCGTATTGCCCCCCTCCAAAGTATCAAGCATTTTATAATGGCCAGTTCCTAAGACCATCAAAGTTGTTCGAGGTTTCTTAGGAATCACATGTTACTATAAGCGCTTTATTACCAATTATGGGCATATAGCGAGACCCCTCACAGCTTTATTGAGAAAAGAAGCATAAGAGCAATTCTCTTGGTCCTTAGCAGCCCAGGATTCCTTTGATTCTCTTAAGCGGGCTATTATATCTTCACCTGTGCTTGCCATGCCTGACTTTAATAAGCCATTTGTAGTGGAGACCGATGCTTCAAAGTAAGGTATAGGTGCTGTCCTTTTGCAACATGAGAAATAAGTTGCCTACTTCGGCAAAGCTACTAGAAATCCTGCTCTTTTTCGGTCAACTTATGAAAATGAGTTAATGGGCCTTGTCCTCGCCATTCGGCATTAGCGACCCTACCTCATTGGGCATCGATTTACAATTCGAACTGATCAAAAGAGTCTCTACTACCTACTGCAACAAGAAGTTTCAATTCCAGCTCAACAATACTAGTCAGCCAAACTTATGGGGTATGACTTTATCATCGAATATAAGATCGGAAAGACAAATCGGGCAACTGACTCCTTGTCTCGCCTCAATAAGGATATTCATTTACAATTTCTCTCGAGTCGTCAATGGGTTGATTAGAATGATATCAACAGAGACATTCAGCTAGATCCTTATTGTTTAGCATATTTTTGTGATAGTTTTTAGTATTAATTATGTTTGTTTATGAGCCATTGTTTATTTGTGTTGGGTTGTTTTGAGTCTATTTGTTAGTGTTTTTGGTATATTAAGTGTTTCTAAGATGATTGGCATATAAAGACAAGGAAATTGGAGAATAAGTCACAATATTTGGTGAAAGAAATGCATTAAGCCACACAAGCAGTCCCACAGGCAAGCCACGGCTGTGTAAATTTCAGAAGATGTTGGGTCAGTTCCTTTAATTCAAGAATTCACACCAATTAAAGAAGCCCATCTGTAAGGAAGACTTAATATCTTTCAGAAAGTAGTACACATGCTTTTCACACATTCTTTCAATTGAGAAGAAATTTTCAGCGTGAAAATCAAAGAGTGACTAATATCAGCTAGAAAAGGGGGTAAATATGGGTGGTTTTACCATTCATTATCAGAAAGATCGGGTTTTATGGAGGCAGTAACTTTATTTGTGAAGATCATGGAGAATGAGGAAGAAGTTATCTCACCTACACACTTACTATATATACTCTATCCACAATTAAGCTAGGGGGGAGGATGATCCGAGAGGACATCCAGACACCATACACATATTTCCTTCATCTCCATTCATCAATCAATTACAAGACAAGGTTAGAGAGAGAGCTTGGGCAGAGTTAGTTCAGCAGATTTCCATTGGGTTCACTCTATCTCAGTTGGGACAAGAAATTATTCAACCGGAAGGAGATTGTAAATTCGGGTTTGCATTTACACTGTTTCTTTCCAATTTCCATTGAATCAATATGTTTTCATCGTGCTTTTGTGTAAATATGAACTAATTTCACTCTAGTCTAGGGATTGTATATATTTTTTTATGGTTGTGTGAATTTCGATGTTCCCTTTGATTTTATGTCTTTATCTTAATTGAATACAATTACTTTCTCAAATCATTACTTGGCCACCAATTATTTGACTTAGATATTAGATGAATGATTGAGAAGTGAAATCTAATGCTGGACTAATTCAATTAAGAAATTAGGTAAATTAGAAATATAAGACTAAAATTTAAAGAATAAAATAACCTGCGAAGAGATTAGTTGAGTAAGAATTATGAATGCGAGAGCTAGTAATCTTAATTAACTAATTGATTTGTTTGTTATTTGTTCTTCAATTAAAATCAAATGGGAATTTAGAGTTCACTTGATTGGTAGAAGAGATACAACCCTAGGCACTCTTTATAATTTGATAGCCAACTCTGCATAATCACTTTCTTTAATTTTCCTTTTTAAGTTCAAGCTTTTAACCTGAGTTCTTACTTTCCGTCACTGAATTTCTGTCACAAAGTTGTTGTTACTCAAGTTTATTACTTTCTTTTAGTTTTAATTGTAAAACAATTTAGATAATACCAATTTTAATCTCCTGAGAGATGACCTTGGGGTGTTCATCATAGTTACTGCAATAGGCTCGTGCACTTGCGAGTTAGCTTAAATTAGTTCTAATTTGGGCGCAACACTCATCTCTCTAAAATCTTCACTGAATTATTAACAAATGCAGCTACTCACACTCATTACACTATTGTACATAGTAGGTTATATTACAAGGGCAGATTGGTACTTCCCCCATCATCCCCTTGGATTTCCCGAATCATATTTGAGTTTTATTCTACTACTTTGGAGGGACATTCTAGTGTATACCGCATATATAAACGCCTCGCCTTAAGTTTTTATTGGCCAGGCATGATGACAAGCATTCAAAAATATATGGCTACCTGTTTGGTGTGTCAACAATATAAGTACAAAGCTAAGTCTCCCGCAGGGCTGTTACAACCCTTGCTATTTCCCAACCAGATATGGGAAGATATTGCTCTGGACTTTATTACCGGCTTGCCAAGATCATAAGGAATGGATTATATACTGGTAGTTATTGACTGATTATCAAAGTATGCTCACTTCATAACCCTTTGTCACCCTTTCACTATTATTAAAGTGGCCGAGCTATTTACTAAGGAGATTGTGCGACTCCACGGGATTCCCTATACTATTGTAAGTGACCATGATCCTCTATTCATTATCCACTTTTAGACTGAGCTCTTCCGTTTACAAGGAACTACACTCTCATTCAGTACTATTTACCATCCCCAAAGTGACGGACAGACTGAAGTTTTGAACCACAGCCTTGGGTCTTATCTTCGATGTTTTTCTTCTGAATAACCCAAATTATGGGCTAAGTGGATTTGCTGGGCAGAATACTGGTATAATACCAATTTCTAAGGAGCTATAAAGACCACACCTTTTAAGGTAGTTTATGGCAGACTCCCCTCTATTCAACGATTCTTACCGGGGGAGACTCGTGTTAAAGTTCTATTTCAACACCTACAAGACAAAGATGTAATTTTATGCCAACTCCGTTACAACTTACATAGAGCACAACAGCTTATGATCAAGTATGCTAATCCTAAGCATCGAGATGTGCAATGTGAAATCGGTGACAAGTTGTTCCTCAAACTTAGACCTCATAGGTAATAATCTATGACACATAGGGTCTGTCAAAAGCTTGCTGCTCAGTACTTTGGTCCCTTTGAAATTATTCAAAAGGTTGGAGCAGTAGCTTACAAACTACAACTCCTTGCTACATCCAAAATCCACCCTATTTTTCATGTGTCTCAACTGAAGAAAGCCATTGGAGACCACTTTGTTATTGATCAACTACCAGACAGCTTAGGGATCCAAAAGGGGCCACTTTTTAAACCCTATAAGATATGCAAATGCAGGACACTAAGCAGCAGAGAGGGCCATATTCCTCAAGTCCTAATTCAATGGCGGGGACAATATGAAGAAGATGCTACTTGGATGAGTGAGGTTGATTTAAAAGCTCAATTTCCAAATTTTAGCCTTGAGGACAAGGCTAATTTTTAGGGGGGAAGTAATAGTAGAAATACTGATGAGAATCAGCCCATAGGCCTAAAACCCTTCTTAGTATATTCTAGAATAGGGAAATCAGCTAAGGATAAGAATATTAGCGGTGAAGAAAAGAGAATGAGTACACATCAGCAGAGTTAGTTATATACCAGCCTATATGTAGTGAATCATATTATGTAGGGAGCATCTTTTTGGTTTTGCTGTAAGTTTTTTAAGGGCAGAATATCTCTGCACGGGCGTTGCTTGGGGGCTGAGCTTTTTAAGTCATTTTTTTTATCTTTCTTCTTATTCCACTGTACTGTAAACCAATATTGTTCTTTATGAGTTATATTCAATGAAATAGTAGAATATATTTATCTCAATCCAGCTTCTCTTCTTTTTCTTAAGTCTGTTATTTCCTTTTTTCTTAGATTCACAACGTTCTAATCTCTATTACTATATCGTGTCCCATTCAATAACGTGACATCATGCGCGAGATCAAGGCTAGCAACCCTTCTATATTTAGTTTCTACAGAAGTGTCGCACACGCTACCCTACGTCGCGTACGCGATGCTACTCTATTTTCCATTTCAAAACACATCTTTGCCTTTCTATTTCCATGCATAATCATACAACTGATTCAAACACAGTTTATTACCTATAAACCCTAAGATATACAATAAAATAACAAGTCTAAAAGCAATTAAGAAATCAAACATAATAGTTAAAATACCAAACCTTTTTTGTTATTCTTTCTCTTTTCCTCTTTTTATTCTTCTTCTCTTCCTTTGTCTTTCACCTTCTCTTCTTCAATTCCTACAAGGAACATAACATGCATCAAGACTTATTACCCTAACTATATATATATATATATATATATATATATATATATATATATATAAGGGTTTCTAAATTTGGAGTTTTTTAATTTTCTAGTCAGAATCGTTAAAATCCATTGATGTTTTGCTTGTTAATCATAACAAAGATGCCACTTCTATTAAAGACTCTAAGCAAATTCGATTTGAGAAGGAAAAGCCATAACAGTGATGCTTGTCCCTTGAGCAGTTTTAAGTTCGATTTTGCAGGTAATAACCGTATCCACTTATGATGAGTTTGTTTGAATTGATGAGGAGCTTCTTGAGTTTGCCAAAATCAATCCAAATTCTTATGAATTATGATGATGGTGATTTGTAAATTGCAGAAATAATGTGATTTTGTAATAAATTAATCATTGTTAACTTCTAATTCAACTTATAATTCAGTTTTATTTTACTTAAATCTTGTGTTCTTAGCTTGTAATTCAGCTTTATTTGTTCATTTAGAAAAGAAAAAAAATTAGGAAAAACAGTTTATTTGCTTCTGCTATTATTGTTGTTAATGATACCAATTTTGATTTTTAATTTCTTGTTACAAATCATATTAAATTATTGTTAGACAGTACATTAGGATTTGGAGTTTGAACATTTGGTTCATAATTTTTATTATGGTTTTACTTTTTTGTTATGTCGATTGAAGACTTCAATTTGAAGTTTTGAATAGAAGCAACAAACTACTACAAGTGAAAACTTTTCCTGCGATTATTCCTACCTATTTATATATACCATAAAAACCAGAATTTTTTTTCCTGCTGTTAACTTACATTTGCTCCACGTATTTATAAATATTGGTTGATCAAACTAATTGTTGATTTACTACAAAAATAATTGCTCAACAATTTTGATTCTTGGATGGTATGCTTTAACTCATATTGAATTAATAATTTGTCGTATACTTCATTTAAGAAATATTATCAATGGAACTATTTAATTGCAGTCACTTTTTACGCAAGTCGAATCAATCTCTTTATCAAGTAGTGATAATAATTCTGATAGTCTCTCATCAACTAGTGATTTATTTCAAGTGAGCAATAAATTACTTAATGAATCTGGATTAAATATTGCTAATAATTTTGTTAAAACCATCAATGCTTATGTGCCTATGATAGTATCAAAAACTTTAAATGGTACAATATGTTCTCACGGTGGATTTACTCGTGGAAGACGGTATATTCATCATGATAGGTAAAATCGTCATAATTTAATTATAAATGACTATTTTAAAGGTGATGAGTCGAAATATACATCGGAACATTTTAGATGTAGATTCCGAATGGACATCATTATTTAACCGCATTTTAGAAGATGTGAAAATTTATGATGATTATTTCACACAGAAAATTGATGCTGTTAGAAACATTGAGTTGAGTCCTTTACAAAAAGTAATTGCTACTATTCGAATGCTTGCATAAGAATATCCAACTGATATGCTTGATGAATATTTACAAATTAAAGAGAGTACTGCTATTGAAAGTTTGAAAAAGTTTTATGGTGCTATAATAGGCGTGCTTGAAAAATAATATTTAAGGAAATCAAATGAACATGACGTTGCAAAATTGCTTTAAGAATGCGAAGATCGAGGATTTCTAGGTATGTTTGGAAGCTTAGATTGTATGCACTGGCATTGGAAAAATTGCCCTACTGCATGGCATGGAACACATACCAATAAATTCAAACGAGTTCCTACATTAATATTAAAGATTGTAGCTTCACAAAATTTATGAATTTGGTATGCATTTTTTAGTATGGCTGGTACTAATAATGATATTACGGTATTAGATAGATCACATTTATTTGATTACCTCTTGTAATTTTATAGTGCAAGTACACCAGGTATAATATGGGGTATTACCTTTCAGATGAAATTTATCCACAATATTCTACTTTAATGCAAATAATTTTTCAACCATCTTTTATAAGGAAAAGTTATTTGCTAAATACCAAGAAGCTATTGGAAAAGATGTGGAACGAGCATTTGGAGTATTGCAAAGTATGTAGCACATTGTTAAAGGTTCAACTCGTATATGAAAAGCAAATGATCTTAGAAAGATAATAAAGACATGCATTATATTGCACAATATAATTATTGAGAGTTAGCAGAGTCAATGAATGAATCCTGAGAGTTAGCAACCTCATGGCAATGAAATGAATTCACATTAATATAAAGCATGATTATACTTTCTTTGTCTCAACCATAATTAATTAGATGAAACAAGTTCATGATAAAATAGTTCATAAAAATTTAATCATATGCGAGAATTATATGGTTCTTAATAAGTTATTTTTTTATTTTAATTACATTTTTTAAATTATATATGCATTTTTAAGCTACTGTATATCAATAAATTACTTCCTTCAAAGTTAAAAATATTATATATATATATATATATATATATATATATATATATATATATATATGTGTGTGTGTGTGTGTGTGTGTGTGTGTGTCTATGTGTGTATAAATTGAACATCCATTTGCCATAGAAAATCGGATCATAGAATATTAAGCAGTTTTCTTGCTAACAATGTTCTAGTAATAATGACCAATATATATAAGATTGAAAATTAACAAAATTACTTATTCATGATAAAAAAAAGATTCAACTAACGCAAATATTTTAGGTTCATAAATCTAATATAAAATAGTACTTTTATAACTTATCTATTTACCTAGTCAATCTATTATATAATTGAAGTAAGAAGAAAGACAAAATTATTAAAAATGAATAAGATTATCAAAGTTGTATCTAAAAAAAATATAAAGTGACTTATTTGGAGAAAATACCATTATTTTCCCGCTCTTTCATAATTTTTTCTCAATGAATTTCATATTTGGCTCACATACTTGGAGATAGCTTGTTGAGGTCTTGATTTATTATAATTTTTTGATGTTTCACTCTCATTGATATCTTTTGCAATTCAATCTCCATTTTTAGGATTTGTTCCTGTAGTTTTAACTCTTTATCATGCATATCAACTTGTTTCCCAAGAATTTTGCAAACTATTTAACTAATCAACTATAACCTTCTCCTAATTGAACTTTTTTTTCTTTGCATGTTTTTCTTCCTTCTAGACGTATAATGCCATCATTAATAATAACTTCACCTTCATTATTGCTCATTAAATGATCATCCCCTTCAGTTGAAAAAACTTCATGATTTAATGGTGGAGCTTTAGGGGAATTATTGTTGACATTCGATTTAAACTTGTTTGAGTCATTTGTCTTTGTAAGCTCTTTTGAACACAATTTAAAGTTCTTTTTCATTAGCTCCCAACAATGTCCGTATTTGAATGCTTGACTATTGTACAAATTCTCATACAATCGCATTGCTTGACGTTTCTACAAACTAATTTAAAAGTATAAAAAAATAATAGCAACAATGAAAAATCAAATAAAAGTTTATAAATTACATAGAAAGAATAAAAAATTCTAAAAAATGCAGTAATTATATAAATTTATACTTGAACAAATGTCTTACCATATCTTCAGGAATTATTCCACTTTGCGGGTGCCTTTCAAGTCTTTCATAAAATCTATGAAATTTGTTAATATCAGCTTGTATTTTGCTCCAACGATATCTTAAACTATTACTCGTTCAAACATTATGATCTTCCTTACCTAGATTCTCTCGCCAAAGTTATAAAATATAGTCCCACATAGCTCTACTTCTTTTTTTTTATCCCTAACATCAGAATCAGCCGAAACATATAATTGTTGTTAGACCAATGCCTTTAGTTTTACTCCAATTTTTATTACCAAGTGAATGTTGAGGATTATTAGACTTTTGGGCAACTTTAGTTCACTTATTTTGTCCTCCGGGTATATTAGAAGTTTGAGAATCAAAGACATTATTTGACTCATCTAATGACATTGAAATGGAAATTCGGAACTAAATATGATTAGTAAAAGTAGGATATGGAACATTCATTGGATTAAAAGTATAGTTGTGTTGAAAGTGAGAAAATTGATTTGGGACTGAAATAAAATTACTAGATTTTGGCATAAAGTTGTTTCTCGCATGACTTTGAGAGAAGTTATTGGGTTGTTTACTATTGAGCTAGTCTTGCGAGCAAGAAATGTTAACATCTTCTAAATTCATGAGAAAAGAACATCTGAAATAATTAATAATAATTAACAATGTATAATAATAATTTTAGCATATGATAGCAAAATTTTTTAATTTTTCATGCATAGAAAAGTTGTACACTGTGAATACATTAGTAATTCATCAACATTGAGGAATTAAATATAGATATAATAAGCTATCATAACGTGCATAACATGCTTATAAATCAAATATTCTTATGATCAAATATGATACAGAAGATTTAAGTGTCTTTCGAGCCTAATATATAAATTAAAAAAGAAAAAATACTAAACAGGCAACAACCCCTATCATGTTACATATAAGTGAAATTACAATTAGAAAAAGAAACCATATTGCTGAAAGAGTTTAGATGCATTTAGCGGAATTGCAAGAAACAATTTTTAGCATCTAAAACAGAGCAAGCATAAATTAACATGAATCATGAGACTTAAAAATTATATCTTTGATGCGTGATTCCATTAGTAATTGTATTCCTCTTATGGAGAATAAAGAACGTCAAATGTCGTTCCTCCAATGTCGATCCACAGGCACAGATTAGAACACCACGTATGCTAATACAAAAGAAGGGAAAAACAAGTTTTTCCTTCTTACTTTTTAAGGTTAGACATGTGAAATGAAAGAGAATAGAAAATGATGGTTTTTTTTCCTTTTTGATAGAATAATAATAAAAATGTAGCCATTACATTCTAACTTATATGAGCCATCATTAGAATGCCATCAATATGCTAATAAATTAGCACATTAATACACATATAACTCCCTCCTTAAATCTTACTTAATACACCTTAGGCTTTTGATATGCCTCTTCTTCCAATTTTACGTCCTTTTGTGTGACCTTATAGGATTCAGATATTATTAGCATATCGACCCACAAATCATAATTAGCTTCTAACAAAACATTACAATCACCTAAAAGAACCGAAAATATATTATCTCTATAAATTATTCTATTTATATTTAGATGATTGCATTTGATCAAAAGACAATTTCTTCAATTGCTATATCTTATGGTAACTTTAAAGACAAAGCCTTATTTTAAAAAATGTCAGCATTCATATCCAACAAACCAAGTACTTCATAACATCTTTTGGAAATATAAATAATCTGATTTTTATTTATCCTTTATGCTACAAGAATTTCTCTACTTTTTGAATAAAAATGACATTTCATTGTCAAATGTCCATTATCTTGACATTTCATTGTCAAATGAAGTGATACCCACTGATCAGTATAATAAAAGTAAAAATGGAACTTGTTATAGTTTTTAGAAATAAAGAAAAAGCTCTAAACTATAGTGACTACATAACTTTCTTAATATTACTAAGTTCAAACATCACTTAAAATATCTTAATAAAAGAATAATACGATTAAATGGACATCCAACAATACCAAAAAACAAAAATATGAAAGACAAGCCATAATTTATTAGTTTTTCTTAAAATGGTACAAAATAATAAGCAATAAAATATTAAATCACAAAAGATACTAAATTGTGGGAAAAGAATTTCAACCAATCTTTGAAATAATAGTCATAGCATGCACGGGTTGTTCCATCTATGTCTTGCTTAGTAGCAGATAGAAAAAAAATTAGAACCATGCGACAAAGGAATCACAGATCAATTCAACACAACAATAAGAAAATTCGACAACAATCGACATAAAGAATCTATTAATAATAAGTTCTCTTTTTCCTAGCTTGTCATATCCAAACATTAATTCTAAAGTAAAATGTTTCTTCTCAAAAAAGTAAAATGTTATAACAACTAATTTTGCGCTCCATTAGTAAAACACAAAAGGATTGAAATTTTCTTTCGTCACCCAAACCCAAAGATGGATCAACAAATTGTTGTCTGTAAAGAAAAAATGTAAGTTAGCTTGACAAAAGTGACATCACCAAATACATAGCAGTTATATTTAGCATGTTCATGATCCTAATTCCTGAGCAAAAACTATTAATTATGGTGAGTTTGTTGTTGATTCAAAAACTCTTAAAGACATTCCTAAAAGTTTCAAATTCAATGTTTTACGAGCCTGCAAATATGTAACAACATAAAATTATCTTCCATCCTAGCATCTAATATCAAGGAAAGATGGTAACTGTTGAAATCACATCATTAAAAAAATAGTGAAACAACGAAACGAATTAAAATCAAACATCACCAATGTAAGCCTTTAATCTTAACTGGGCCACTATACTCACTTGGGCCACCGACCTCAAAGGCCTACCTGGACCGCCGACCTCAAATGATCTAAAGGCTCCCCCGTTGGGCCTCCAACTCACCACCAAGCCTCTAACGCCCTGTACGACTGACCAGCGAATCCCATCCCACCAACCACTCCTATAAATAGCCACAACACCATCTAGACAAAGGGAGAGAAATTGAAAACTCTACAACCAACCCTTTCAAACAAATAGAAAAATAAATTAAATTAAGTGAAAGATTAAATATTGAAGAATCATAAACCTTAATTAGATTCTAGCACCTTATTCTGTTATTATAATCTTTTATATTATACCGATTTAGCACAGAAGTAGCATCTAATTAAAGAGTTCACAATATTCAAAGTGGTGGATTATAGCGAGAGAGAAAAGGAATGGTAGAGTAGAGAGAAACTTCAGAGAAAATACTGTGTTGCGATTTAAGAAAGACCTAGGGTTGTGTTGCAAGAATGAATTGATTTGTGGTTTGGGACTATACAAAAAGGAGTTTCCGCACAAAGATTAAGAATAAGCGCGAAAGGGAAAAATAGAAGTAAACGCTCATAAATAAAAATAAATAGTTAAGTCAGACCGTTTAATAGGCCTTCTACAAATAAAAGTCCTACTTCACATTGTCTATTTTTTTTAAAAACCAAGTTAACTCCACATCCTAAATAGACAATTGCATTGGAGAGTATTTTTTATTCACATTTTTATTTTGCTTATATAAGAGCAATTCCATGTTGCATTCGAAATGCTCTCACTATCTATTGGTTAATTATTAAATTATGGACAAAAAATGAAAAAGAATGTAGAGAATTCAAAAAAAAAAAAAATGCATTGGAGACAGTTCAATATCTATAACTATATATCCAGTCATGTTATCGTTCATGTGCTTTATTTTATGTGACACGTCAACCATAATCTATAATAGCATTGAAGATGCTCTTAAGAAAATAAAGGATGTACGATTTCTATTTTTAGGAGCTCGGTTAAACATGATGAGTCAGCTTCAAATGCACGGCAACATTCCAGTTTTCACTATTCTTTTTCCTTTTGGCACCTAAATTTTCTATGCTTCTATTCTTTTTCCATGATCAATCGAAAAAACATCAAGGTGCTCTACCCCTTACAATGATTTGAGTTCCCATCAGGGTATGCATTTTTCCTTTTGAAACCCTAATTAATTTGTCACAATAACTCTTTCCTCTAACCTTTATCTTTGATTTTGACAAACACCACCTCTTCCCTTTTCATTTCCATTTACAGACCCCTTTTCGTTTCCATTTACGAACCCTAAACCTTCATCCTCTCCTCCATCAACTGAACTAGTTGATCTTATTTCTTCTCTCCCTCTACTTTGTCTATTTAAAAATTGTCCAGGCAAGTTGAAGAAAACTTTCAAAGCATTCAAGTGATCGGTCCTCAATCTCTATTGCTGGCCTTCGAACATTCAAAGAATTTAAGATATCTTTTTGGCATGACGACGGTAGAACTCTTTGTTATACAAGTAAGCAACTCCAAGATTATGTCTTTGAGACTTAATGAATGGCTAAATACTCATTGAATGGTGGAGCTCTTTTGATTTTTATGTTTATGAATTGATAGCAATGGTGCTATTTTAAGTTTCTGAATTGATTGAAACATGGGAATTAATTTGGTTTCACACCAAAAATGAGCTAAATTTATGATCGAAACTTGTGAATTTATTGGATTTCAAGATTGAATTTGAATAATAGCGACTAAAACATGAGAATTAATTAGATTTCTTAACTGAATTATGAAAATGATTTTAACTATGATGGAAACTTGTGAATCTATTGGATTTCAAGATTGAAATTGAATAATAGCGACTAAAACATGGGAATTAATTGGATTTCTTGACTGAATTATGAAAATGATATTAACTGTGATGGAAACTTGAGAATTATTGGATTTTATGACTAAAATTGAGTAATTATGACTCAAACCTTTAGTTTAAAGGAGAGAGAGGTGAGCAGAGTTTAAAATAAAATGTTCATTTTGTAATTGTATGGTTGAATATTAGTCATTTATTTAAGTTTCATTTGGAATTTTAGTGCAAGAATTGACTTTATAAAGCACTGGTTATGTGCCTGTGTGATGTACTGACTATGTGCCTAAATTCAATGAGTCCAAGGTTGTTAAAATAAACTTAATTTATTGTAGTAAAAAAAATGTGTGGTTACTGTTTAAAAAAATGTGATGTGTTTAAAACAAAAAAGAAAAAATAATAGCGGGACCCAACACATGTAATTGATGAAAGTAATTTGTAGTTTGTTCAATTATTATTGAAGGAGTGGTATGCATGTGCAGTGTTGGAAGGTTGATCAAAGTATGAGTGAGGGTTGTTTGCAATAACTACCTCATTATTAGTATCAAAAGTATTGGTCATTATTGAGTTCAATTAATGTATGTTGTATGGTTCATATTTGTATTTCAGCTCTATATGTAGAGCATTATTCGTATGTAATATGGCGTGTAGAAAAAAGAAGTATATGTATGTGAAAAAATAATAATAAGAGTTGTGTGAGTGTTAAAAATAAGTGTAAAAATGTGAGGAAGAATAATATAAGAGTCTTCAATTTTGTAGTAATTTTATTCTTTAATTAAAGTCCTTTTTTCTCTTTCAACAAAGTGGTGTCAGAGCTCAGTTTTTTTCCCTGTGGTTGCAGCGTAGTCTGATCCTCCACACCAGAAAAGATTTTTTTTCTTGGGCTATAGTAAGTATTTGAGAGATTCTAAAAAAAAATTATGAATGCCAATTTTAGCATCTCTTTCCACTTCCCTCAGCTCACCAAAACTAACTATACAAGTTGGTGCATTCGAATGAAGGCGTTACTTGGCTCTCAAGATATTTGGAAAATTGTTGAAAAAGGCTACGTGACTCCCATAGATGAGGCGTTATTAACTCCAGCAAAGAAGGATAGTATGCAAAAAAAATCGCAAACTAGATCAGAAAGCATTAACTCTGATCCATCAAGGATTAGACGATGTCATGTTTGAGAAGGTAGCAGAAGCAACCATATCAAAATAGGCGTGGGAAATTTTATGAGTTTCTCTTCAAAGAGAGGAGAAAGTAAAAAATGTGCGATTGCAGATATTGAGAGGCAAATTTGAGACGATGAAAATGAAGGAGACAGAATCTATTATTAATTACTCTTTATGAGTAAAATCTGTCGTAAATCAAATGCGGCAGTTTGGAGAAAAAATAGAAGAATAAAAAATCGTGGAGAAAATTTTGTGATCTCTTCAACCAAAATTTAAATATATTGTGGTTGCAATAGAAGAATCCAAAGATGTTAATACTTTGACTATAGATGAAGTTATTGGATCCTTGCAAGCACGAGAAGAAAAATTAAATAAGTAGAAGGAAGAATCTATAGAATAAGTCTTAGCAATAAAGACTTCGTTCAAAGAAAAAAAAGCAGTTCCGAAGAAGGAACCAGATTCAGTAGAGGACGTGGTAGAGGATGAGGAGGGAAATGGAAGAGGAAGAGGACGTGGAAAAAGTCAGCAATTCGGAATAGGTGACAACAGTGATGGAAACACTCAGTTCACAAGAGGCAGAGGCTGTGGACGTAGACGAGGATGAGGACAAGGAAGAGGAAATTGGAGGCAGAATGATGGACATGACAAATCTAATTTACAGTGTTACAATTGATCTAATTATGGCCACTATGCATCAGAATGTTGGAGCCCGCCAAAGTAAGTGGAGGAAACAGTGAATAATATCAAATATGAGGAATTAACCAGCACGGTGTTACTAACTCGTAAAGATGAACGAAGTCTGGAATCTAATGTATGGTATCTTGACAATTGTACAAGTAATCATATGTCTGGAGATAATAAAAAGTTCGTGGAACTCGACGAATCTGTACGTGGTAATATTGTCACGCCTCCATTTGTACAGACTGTAAATATTATAAGTATTTACAAGTTAATTACAGAAATTCTTTTGGAAGCCACCAAGGGCCTAGTAAGCCCAAAGGGGGTCACCGACGCTCCATGACCCAAACGGCATTTTTGTAAAAGATAGGGACCTGATTGTAATTTTATGGACAGTTCAATGGTCCTTAGTAGTGCATGATTCTAAAGTTACCAGTATGTCCGCGGTAATTAATTGGTTGCAACGGAGCGCCACGGAATTTCAAAAAGTGCTCCTACGAAAAGTTGTGATGGAGGGACCTATTTGTCAATATTTTACCCAAGAAAGGCGTTAATTCGTAAGGAAGCAAAGTTGGAAGAGGTGTCTGTTGACCAAGCAAAAGTATGTGTAATTGACATGTGGCAAGATCCTAGGCCTTGAATTATTTTTGTTAGGAACATCTTAGCAATCCAAATCTAATTGATTAAGTAAATCAAAAATATAAAAAATATAAAATGATTTTTTTTGTCTTAAAATTATGGAAGAAGCAAAAAAAAAAAACCTCATCTTCTTCCTCCTTTCTTCCCATTTGGCCATACCACCACACAAAAAGGGAGCTTGGTGATTTTTCACAATTCTAACCAATCTTCAAGGGAAAAAGCAAGTATTTTTTTTAAGGATCTTAATTCTAGTGTTTGTTTTCTCATATATCTAGTAGTTTATAAGTTATATTGGATTAAAGTTTTTGGAAAAATGGAAGAATGGAGGAGTTAATGAATTGAGAATTAATTAAGGTAGGATTAAGTGAATAAATGATGAATTAGACTTAAAAAATGGTAAATAAGTTAAAATTTTAGAAAAATTTCCAAGGGGGAATTCGGCCTAAACCTAGGGTTTAATTAAGGTAGGATTAAGTGAATAAATGATGAATTAGACTTAAAAAATGGTAAATAAGTTAAAATTTTAGAACAATTCCCAAGAGGGAATTCGGCCTAGACCTAAGTTCGGCCTAGACCTAGGGTTTTGATAAGTTTGTATTTTTGTAAAGCTTGAAGATGGGAAAGGAAGGGAAAGAGGCAAGGAACATGTATAAGCGATTGAATTGACGAGAAATCGAGGTTTGGTACTTTAACCGTATAATTTTGTTTTTAGCTTTCAACAAATTCTGATTTTATTTTAAAAATTTTGTTTATATATGTTTTAAATTCTGAAATTATGTAGTATTTTGATGAATATTTGCTTTGGCAATCTATGGTATTAAAAACGGATTGAACACCTTATTTTAGGAGCTGTCCAACAGGTACCTCCTACAGAATAGTCAACTTTTGTGATTTTTAATTAAATCTAGAAAAATAATCTCTAGGTAAATTTTTAGTATATTGTACCTTGATGAGTCTAGTATATGAGAAAAATATTTTTAAGCATGTTTAGTTAAGATTTGATGGTGAACAAAATTAATTTCCGGACTATGACCGGGCTGCAGCTCAAACTGAAGCAGTCTGTTAGTATGACTGATTTGGTCCCTGAGCTCAGCCCAGTTTCGCCCCAAATTTTTATGAGGTGTTTCTCACATGTCAAGCTAGCTTTTGAAAAAATTTCAGAATTTTTGGACAAGTAAATAATTTTATATACATTTTTAAAATTGGGTCGTACTCAAGAGAAAATTCTGCACTATAAAAAAAGAATGTTGTAAGGCATGAAAAAAATTACGTAAAGGGAAGTGTATGTCGGAATTATTAAGTATATGAACAAGATTTATAACACTCTACATGGCTAGGTTGGAACCCTTGTGATAAGGGTGCGATGCATCGTACAAATGCTGCAGCTTATGTTATGTTATATTATGTTATGTTGATACGACCGATAAATTTATGTTTGTGGTGAATAAGGCCACCTTGGTATAGTAGTGAATAAGACTACGTACCCTATGTTATGTTATGTTACGTATGTTATGTAACATTCTAAAACTCGATAACACTAGGAGTACACATAATCTATATTGATAGGAATAAGGGACCATTAGGAAGAATATGTCAGAATAGTATATCATAAAGGATGGTAAATAAATGACAGAAGAACGGTAAATAAATGGTAAATAAGGAAAGCAAAAGAAGAAGAAATATGGTAGATATGAAGTAAATAAAAGTAAATAAATTATAAGAAAAGTAGATAAATGGTAAACGAAAAGTAAATAAACAGAGAAATACGGAAATACGTGAATTATACACGAGTCGTAAGCAGATGAATAAGGAAATCGAGTATAGACGTGTTATCCGACAATTGTAAATTTAGATGATATAGTCCGGGCGCGTGGACTCGGAAGGATCGAGGAGAAATTCGCCGAACCTCCGAAGTTAAACGTGCTCAGGTTACAGTACAAGTTAGGATGGGTGACCTCCGTGGGAAGTCGACCTTAAATACGTAAATTCGATAATATGAATTACAATAGGGTTACAGACAGGTGCCAACCGTACCCAGGAGGCGAAATAAGGCTTCGGAAGTCAAAAGGACCTAATGGAAATTTTGGAAAAAGTTAGGGACTAAAATGTAATTTTTCCTAAAAATTATGTAAAACCTTGATAATATATTAAATATGAGATCTTGAGACTAAATGGGTTGCAACGGTGTAATTACGGTAGTTTCCGGAATCATATGTTCGGAGAATTTCACGAAAACACGAAAATTAGACTTACACAAAACTTTTAAGTCTGACCAAAATTTCAAACCCCAAGATGGCATTTTTTGCAAATGTGTAAAACATAAAAATTGTTCCTTTATGTGTTGGTTAAACGTAGAAACAAGAAAAACCTAATTTGGATTCATATAGACAAAGATATGACAAAATTAGTAGACGGTACACAGGCTGCCTCGGGCAGTACGACCGGGTCCAGCGGAAAGTGACACCAAATATTATTTATAACTCAGATTGATCTAAAATTTTAATACAACATATATTTAGGTGTCTAGTTTCATTTGGCACAAGAATTATCAAATTTGGAATATCATACGAAGAGTTATTAATGAAGATCGATAGTAAGGTCAGGTGAGAACTACAAGAGGACCTAGATGGAATTCTCCTAAAAGTTTAGGGGCGTTCATGTAAAGTAAAAATTAAGTGTCGAAGGTTCTTGATAGTGCCTATATCTGACCTTACCAGTGAATTCGTGACATTTATCGTGTCGCAACTGTGTATCACGGTTTTTCCCGAAAACGTACGAATAAAGAGTTATAATGAAAATTCTACGAAAGGACTCAATCGCTAACACTTTATTTGAGAGGGGGCTATTTGATAATAAGGAAAAATTGAGACTTGTACTTGGTGAGCAAGGAAAACTTTGGACACTTGACATATGGATTAATCTTGAGCTTTGAAATTATTTGGGTTGGCTTAGTATTGGCCATTAGATTAATAATAAAATAAATTAAAAATAAAAGGAAAATATAAAAGGCAAAAACATAAACAAAATGGGCATTTGCAAAAGAACACAAAGCCCTCTCCTCTTTCAAGTGGTGGCCGAACCACCTAGCTCAAGAGAAGCCATGAATTTTGGCCAATTTCAAGCCAAGCTTTTAGGGAAAAGATTTGTTTCAAGGTAAATAGACTCTATCTACTTCAATTGATTGTTAATTTAAGAAATAAATAACGAAGAAAATTCTGAAATATTAGGGTTTTTATGACCAAATTAGGGATTAATATTGATAAGATTATGAATTGATGTAATAGGGTTTGTATGTTAATAAATAAGATGAAAGACCCAAGGGGATTGGCCTGGTGGTGAGGTAATGTCACCAAAACCCAAAGGTCTCAGGTTCAAACCCTGTTGAGGGTAACTAAAGGTAAAAAAAAAATAAGATGAAAGAAAAGCTAGAATCAGAATTCTGGCAGCTTTATAGGCTCAGATTCAAACAAAATTTTGATCAGGTTAGGGACAGAATTTAGAGAAGCTATAAAATTGAAAGTTGTAGATATATTTCTTAGCTAACAATAGAGACAAGAACCACCCTATTTGGACTTGTGTAGAAAAAGTTATGGCTGGAATAGTGATCAGCGTGCAGGCTGATGTGAATAGACTAGGAAACAGGGCAGACCGAAATTCAACCAATTATTTGACCATGATAAAGACTGAATTTGAGGAAGAGCAAACATAAAATATGTAGGGTTATATGTCTAGTTTAACCCTGTAAAACAGTTTTGGTAGAAAACATATATGTGGAAAGTTATACCTAAATAACTGAAGATTGTTCCTTGTGCATGACCAGAATTAAATATGAACTTTAGATGGTAATTTCACTAAGTTAACAACATAATTTGAGGTAGATATTAAATCAAAGATGTTTCCCTGTTTGTTAGGAAACTTTAGAAGTTAGAATCACCTAAATTGGATTAGTAATGAAAGAGATATGATTGAAATGGTAACAAGTGTGCAATCTGGAAATTAGAAGTAAGACAGAACATAATCAGTAACTTTAGCTTACAATTTGAATATATTACGGACATAATTTGATGTGGTGATAGAAGACAATAATGTACCTATATATGTTAGCTAACTAGAGAATCAAGAATCACTTCATTTGGACTTTTAAATAAAAAGTTATGACTAAACGAACAGGCTGTGCGCATGAGGAATTGGACAGACTAGTACTGGGCAGTAGGACAGAATTTGGAAGTAGCGTCAAAAATTACACGTAGTTTAATTAAATCTAAAACTAATATGGACAATAACCTCATGTGTCTAGTTTAAAAAGAATTAAGAATCAACTTAATTGGAGTTATACGAACCAAGTTATAAGTAAGTTAGCGGAAGGTGAACTAAATCGTCGATCAGAAGAAATTAATGAATAATTGTGATTTTGTTATGTATTGTCTATTGAAGTGTTTATTTTTTGTTTATATAAGAAGTGAGGGTATAAGGACAGATTGCCAAAGTGTTTGGAAAATTTTCATGCAGGATCACGTTAGTCGCAGGGACTATTCACGTTAGTCGCTGTTACTATTTACGGGTATTTGAATGTGATGTGGAACTCTAGCAAAATGTAACGCCCTGAAATCTGTAATGTCTAAAATGCTGAATGATCTACGGAAAGAAAGGTAGAAGGAGTTGATAATAAGAAAGAAAACCCTTTGTAAAAGGAAAATAAATGAATTATAAGTTCAGTAAACAGGTTGTAAACCATGAATTAATAAGTTATGAACATAGTAAATAAGAAGTAAACAATAAGTAAACTAATTATAAACATAGTAAACTATTATAAATGAAAAGTAAACAAGTTATAAGTAAGATAAATAAAGAGTAAACCAATAGTAAACAAAAAAGCAAGTATAAGAAATGAATGAAGAAAAACGTAAATTATACACAGATCATAAACAGAGGAATGTGAAAATCGAGTATAGGCATAATATTTGACAGTGGTAGATAAAGATGGTGCAGACCGGGCACGTGAATTCGGAAGGATCGCGGAGAAATTCGTTGAACATCCGGAGTTAAACGTGCTCAGGTCACAGTACAAGTCAAGATGGGTGACCTCCAAGGGAAGTCAACCCTAAATACATCAATTTGGTAATAAAAACTACAGTAAGATATCAGACGGGCGCTGATCGCATCCGAAAAGCAAAAATACGCCAACGGAGCTCAGTGGGACCCATCGGGCATTATGGAAAATGTTAGGGACCTAAGTGTACTTTTCCAAAAAAATTATGAAGGGTCTTAATAGTGACCATAACGAATGTCAAATATGAAATCTAGAGAGTTTATTGGTCGCAACGACGCGTAACGGAATTTTCAGAAAACGTATGTATAAAAAGATATAACGAATTTTTTATAAGGGCGTTTTGGTAAATTCTGAGAAAGATAAAGACTAAAATGAAAGTTCCCCAAAAATGGTATTAAATCTTGAAAATATATTAAATATGAGGTTTTTAGGTTAAATAGATCATAATGGTGAAATTACAGTAGTTTCCGGAATCACATGTGCGGAGAATTCCGCTGAAACACGAAAACTTGTCTCGCGTAGAACCTATGAATTTAATTTGAATTTCAGAACCCAAGATGACCTAATTTTTAGAAGCGTAAAACACGAAAGTTGTTCCTTTATGTGTTAGTTAAACGTAGAATCAAGAACCGCCTAATTTGGATATGTACAGACAAAGTTATGATGAAATTAGCAGACAATGCACAGGCTGCCCAAGGCAGTGCGACGGGACCCGACGGAAAACAATGACAAATATTATCGATAGCTCGGATTGACCTGAAATTTGGACATGGAACCATTTGGGTTCATCCTAACCATTGATTCATTTTGTGTTGGATATTTTATAACCATTGGATTAATAAATAATTAAATCAAAATTAAATGGAAAATATATAAAGTAGAAATTAGCCAAACTCATCATTTAGAAGAACAAAAATGTTCCTCTCTTCTCCTCCTATGTTTTCGCTCAAAATTATACTATCCAAAAGCGACCCGCAAGTATACGGGGCAATCGTAGTATATGGGAAGCACCCAAGGTCGTATTCACTCAAGGAAGGCTAAACTAATTATTTATTTTCCAAAAGAAAGTAAATAATACAGTGATTGATGATTTGATTAAAACTAAAGCAAGTTTGATTTAAAAGAAATAGTTTAAGTGCAGAAAGTGTGAGGTACGAAATAAAGAAAAAAATTGACCAAGAAATGCAATAAACTCGACGCAAAGAAGGAAGAATTGTCTAGGGAAAGCAATCCGTAAATTAATCATCTATGAAAATAAATTTACCAAATTAATTATTTTTAAGAACTCGGTTTCCGAAAATTCGACGATAAAAAGAACTCTAATAGCTCTCACATTCATAGAATCCCATTCACCAAAACCAAATTACAATTTTAAAGCTTATATTTCTAATTCACTTTAAGTCTTAAATGGATGAAATCGGGTAATGAAATCAACTTTCGTTATTCATTCAAAACCTAAATTAAACAAACGGCAACAAGCCATTCATTCATAACCAATAATCAATCCAATTAAGAGAATTAAAATAATCAAATGGGATCCAAAAAGCTCAAGATTCATATCAAAATA
>CATIWJ010082498.1:0-11343 GCA_949640765.1 Croton laevigatus | reverse complement strand
GATTATCGAGATTGATGACTCACTTGGCTCTCTTTGATGCATGGATGGAATACACAACTTGGAAGACAATGTTTTCTAATTGTTTTTATCAAAGTAGAATGTAATTTATATGTGTATGCTTATGTTTGAATGTGTATGCTTTGAATGTGTATGCTTCTGTTTCTTATGCAATTTTAATCTCAAATTCGGATGCTTCTGTTTGAATGTGTATGCTTCTGTTTCTTATGCATTTTTAATCTCAAATTCGGATATTTCGGATCATCGGATATCCGGTTTTATTCGGATTAGATACGGATCGCATTTTTCCTGATCCGATTTTATCGGATATCCGAAATTTCGGATCAGATCAGATAATTCGACTTGAACAGCCCAATTGGAGAGGCCGCTGATGTTTCTGCTGCTATGTGTCTACAGAGTTCAAGCATGTGCATTATCTGCAGACTTGTAGGGCAAGGGCATGGCTTAAGACATTTGGTTCATACCGGTTAGGCTTGTTTTTCTTGAGGTTTCAGCCATCCTAAACCCACACCCTTCTAATAGACCAAGGCTGTGTTTTGCGTTGAAGCAGCTTTTAGCTTTTTGACTAAAAGTTAGTATCTTTGTTAATGTTTAGTGAATTAGCTTTTAGCTTTTTGACTAAAAGTTAGTATCTTTGTTAACGTTTAGTGAATTAGCTTTTAGCTATTTTAGTGGCGTTTTGTAAATGTTCAAATCCCAAAACTTGAAACTTTTTGTAAACAACTGCTACAAACAACTAACAACTATTTAAACAGTTGAATGTTACTACTAAAATAACTAATTTTATTGAACGCGCCCCAAATTAAAAATCGGAACCTACATACAACTTGGATTTAGGAATAGAGAAAATACATACCATAATGGAATGAAGATGTATCATTATTAATGAATAAATAAGATTTTTATACATTGAAATCATGAGAATGAGATGTAAGTGTATCTATACATTAAAATAATCGGAAAAAAATTGATAATTCTACATATTACACTGGCAAAGGAGAATTTCTGACAACATAGCTTACTATTCTATCCATGAACTTTTTAAGAGAACGCCATTTTCTAATTAAAAACCTATGATAAAATTTTTGTAAAACATACAAAATAAGAGAGATGATTGATATGCCTACACTTATTATAAGAAGTCCTCTAAAACTATTGGGTCCAATGCTAGCATATTCATCTTCCAAATCTGTAATACTTTCTTTGCATTGAATTAACTCATCCAACTTGGCCATTAGTTCTAATAGCTCTCCACCTTCAAATAACTCCAATAAAGCTCTATTTATGGGTGCCACTAATGGAGATCCTTTAGAAAATGCCTGAAAAAAAATCATAAGATTAATTTAATTTGTTACTTTCTGTTAGCTAATGTGTGCTTATTGATTTGTTTTGGTATTTGTCAAAAGTTTTATTTAGCCTATTTTAATATGTTATCAATCCATTAACCAACCGACTAAAGGGATGATCACGGGGTAGGTTCAAAAAAAAATCCGAACCCACCCCCTGATCCGCCTAATGCTAGTTGGATCCATAATGAACCCTAATTAGATGATTCCACATGAATATGAATGCAAAATGCACAATTTTTATGAAAAGAAATTAAGTAGTTAGGGTTTGAGATTATTACAAATCCATATCCTCCAACTTCATATGTTCGTCCAACTTGAATGAAGCCTTTGCAATACTTTTTTAAGAACAATTTGGCCATAGGAACTTCAAGAAAAGCAGCACCAATTTCTTTGTTATTGAATGCTTGAACAAAATCATCTGGGTTTCCATAATCCTTCAACCTTCTTTTCGGAATGTGTAAAACATTCACTAAATAACTTTCCACAAAAGAACATCCACAATACCCAATCTTCCCTGCATTGGCTAAATTTGATGCTTCAAGCTTTTGAACAGTAAAAAAACTGGCTAGGTTTGCTGTATAAGTTTGCGTTATAATTAATGCAAAAAATAACCATACTACCATTATGAATCTTGATAGATTGCTATGTAGCTTTTTTCCTGTTCATGCAAAAGCACAAAAAAAATCATATAATTAGCTATTCAAATATCTAAATAATTGTGTGTATTTGATTTGGTATATAGAATAATATCACATGGTAAGAAGGGCCGTAAACGAGTTGAGTAGTTCGCAGGCTACTTGAGATTTAGTTTGGCTAGGTGGCTAGTTTGAATTCAACTCAAAAGATAAATGAGTTGAGCTCCAACATGGCTTGCAAGCATGGCTTATCGAATGCATTCACAAATTTGCTTATCGAGCATGTTCACAAGCCTAGTTTGCTTATCAAGCATGTTCACAAGCCAATTTCCTTATTGAGCATCATTTTGATTACTTATTCAGCTCGAGCTCGGTATGTTTGATAGCTTATCAAGCCGAGGCCGAGCTCGAGCTCAATTTATGAAGTTCGAATCTAAAGAGCCGAACTCATTAAGTCCACCTCTGTTAAACTCGTTTACAACCCTAATGACAAAAGATTTTTCGTATATGTTCTAAATATATATATAAACCAGGTGAGAAAGTAACGAGTTCTTACCTTGCAAGGAGAAAAGAGTTACAAAGGATAACCAAAGCAAGACTCCAATTTGATTAAACAAAGAACCTCTGAATTCTTCGGAATGTTTCCTCTCGATTAACCAAACAGCAAAACCATTAAAGACATTAATGGCTGCAATTATTGCCCACATAGATTTTGTGTAAGGTTTCAAAAATAACCAAGTATTAGTGGGAGTGGAAGTTGATTTAGTTGGGACTATCATTTGAAGTCCTGTTTCAGTAAAAGGAAGTGTGAAGTCTGCATAATCATATCTTTCAGCTATCATTGATATATCTCCAGCTACTCCATGATATTTCTGTTATTTGAAAAAAAAAAAACTGTCACTTAAATTTTCATAAAAATGGGCATATATTTTCTTGATTCAAAATTAGAAGAAAAGGGTATATATAATATTTCCTCTGTTCCAGAATAATTGAGACTTTAGGGTAAAATTCTGTTCTTAAATAATTGAGACTTTTAGTACTTTTTATTGAATTAGGACAATTATATCATTTGTTTTGTGATGGATGAAATTTGTTTTTAGTGCATGTACGATCCACATTTTATATTCAGTATTACTTTTTAAGGTAGAATGGGTGGAAAATTATAGAGCAAATGAGGATGAATAGTAAAAATTTCAATAATTTTAGAACAGAGATAGTATATACCTTTAGATCCACTTGCTTCACCAGGTCAGTGTAATTGTGACTAGGAAAAACTTCAGTTTTAACTTCCACATTTAATGTGGATTTTTTTAATGTTGCATTAAAGACATCCATTGCAAAACCTAAGAGAGAGAGCCTATTTTTCACGTAAAGACTTTGGTTTTGTATAAGCTCTGTGTATTCTGGAGGCACACCAATTATCAATGGGTTTGGAATAGATCCTCCTGGAAAAAAGAAACACAAAATTGCAATTATAAGTAAGAAGTAAGAATTATAAAAAATTGAAAAATAATTATATATTATTCAACATTTTATCATTATAAGTCTCATATTATTTTAAATTATTTAACGAGAGTTTTTTTCTTTTGTTTTTTTTTTTTCAAAAAACCAAATAACTGTTGATTCATAAGTTCACCACAATTTGATAGTTTATTAATGATTTGAACCTTGACCAACCGAGCATTATTTTATATATATATATATATATATATATATATATATATATTTTCGATTCATATTGGTTCTAACTATTAAACAGTCAAGTAGGATTCAAAACAATTCATGAATCTATATTCAAACTGATTCGTGGAGACATTTTACTCAAAACTAGCTAGATCCACGCCAATTAGACAAGTGTAAGATACTGATGAGATTGTTAAGAATAATAACTATTCAAAATGGTCCTCGAACTTGTCCTGATTATTCAATTTAATCAAATTTGGAGTTATATATGTTTTCAAGCAAAACATGATTTGCCCAATTTTTTAAAACTAATTAAAGCCAAATTGTCGTCGGATACCCAACAAGAACACACAATAACACAATCAGTCATATTAATTCTGGCTTAATTAATAAGAAGTTGGACAAATCATATTCTAATTAAAAAGAAAGTTAAAAAATTTGACTAAATTAAATATAATAAAATATGTTTAAGAACTAATTTGAATAGCTACCCATTGTCTAGTAGGAATTAATCTATTAAATAAAAGAAAGAATCTCAAAATGAGACAAATCGTTTTCGATAAGTCGGTAAGTATAATTATACGAAACTTAATTAATTAAAAACAATGATATATTTTACCTTGGACGGATTCCATAGCTAATCTTTCTTCTTTCCATCTCTCTTTTGCTTCTGAACTTCCATTAACTATTGCCAAAGCCAAAGCCAAAATCAAAATTGACAATACAAATTGAAATTTTGCCATTTCTATATATTCTCTTCTTCTTATAACCGTAAAAACTAAAATGTTTCATTTATATATATATATATATATATATATATATAGAGAGAGAGAGAGAGAGAGAGAGAGAGTCAAATTGAGGAATTTTCATCTTAAGGAGTTTCCTCTTCTTTTCTTGGCTTCTCCATATCATTAAGTTTGGTTGAAAAAACATATGGGTTTCCAGAAAAAAATAGAAAACCATCTCTGGTCATAGGATCGTTTGATTGAGATAGATAGGTAAATAAGAAAACAGTAATACAAATGTGATAATTAGAAAATACAAATGTATAAATTTCATTTGTGTTTTTTTTTTTTTTTCTTAGAGTTTTTGTATGGCTGGCTGATAATGAGGGAAATGGTGGAATATCACAAAGTTCCTTTTTTTTTTTTTTAATATATAATACAACTATAAAAACAATTTAAAGTTTTAATTTGTCTTATATATTTGGTTGACTCTTCCCTAAAATTAGTTTGAATCATATATCTTAGGGTTGGGCTGCCATGCGGACGTCATGTGCGGACGTTTTTCCATTTTCTTTTTTATTTTTATTTAAAAATAAAATTAAAGATTGTTTATATTTAGTCTTGAGATTAATTTTAAAGTGTCGCAGTTTACAGATTTGACTCTGTTCTAAAAAATCACATAAAATAATAGTAGAACCGTTGAGACGGTTAAACTCAACGGTTTTATTTATTTTATGTAATATTTTTTAAATAGAGTCAAAATTGAAAAATGCGACTCTCCAAAATTGATCTCGGAACTAAATACAAGCAATTTACGATTTTATTTTTTTTTCAAAAAAAAAAGAAAGAGGTCCTTGTCCCAAAAGGTCACAAATATGAATGCCACTAACAAGGCTCCGCAATTGAAAATGAAGCCCTGATTATTCAAAATAGAGGAATGAAATTTAAGTTAAACCAAACATATATAAAATTCATAAAAAATTGTTGCAGTTGAGTGTTCAATTTTATTTAAGAATTTATGCTTAAAAGGGAGATGATTATAGGGGAAATTGGAACAAAATTAAGGCGAAAGAAATTGGCAGCGAGGAAGGAGGTGAATAATTGATTAAAGACGGATGTTGTTCATCTCTCGGGGCTTTGCCCTCGATTTCTCCACTAAAGAAGATCTTTGCATAGTATTAAGAGCCTTTGTGTAGTGTTGCAGGGACACCAGAGAACAGAGCTGAAAACAAGCAAAGTGTAAATTATATATTTGCAGGATCATAACTGATAATATTTGAAAATTCTCACCTCGATTGGAATGTAAGTAGGGCGTTTTCGCTTCCTGACATCAATATGTCTCCTCAAACTGCTTGCACTCTCTGGCTGGTTAAGAAATTACACAAAAATCAGAAGTAGAAAGTGGCACCCAATTTTACAAAGGTAGTCATTTTTTCTGCAGCTTTAATACATTATCAAGTTAATGCAAACAAAAAGCAAAATGGTACAACGCTTAGAATCCTCCAATATAATCCATGGAAAAGACGTTCAAGCCAATTTAATAAAAATCATCTCCCATCTCTTCATCTTTAGAATCACATTCTCATTTTAAATCTCAAATCTGGATATTTGAGCTCTGCTCTCAAGCTGTTCGACGAAATGCCCGAAAGAAATGTTGTGTCTTGGTCTTCTCCCATTTCTGGGTTCGTTCAACACGGCTACTCAAACCAAGCGCTTGCTTTCTTTTCCCGCATGAATTTTGATTCTTCAGTGTTGCCTAATGAGTATACATTGGTTAGTGTTCTTCAAGCTTGTAATTTTTCTGAGAATTCTATTCCTTTGCACCAAATTTATGCCCAGATTATTAAGTAGGATTTGAATCCAATAGTTCTGTGGGTAATGCAATTGTGACTGGTTTGATACGGCTTGATAAGTTTTTAGAGGCGAAAGAAGATTTTGATAGGTGTTTGAATAAGGATATTGTCTCATAGAATGTAATGATTTCTGGTTTGTTAAAGTTTTCTTATTTAGAATTGCCGATCACTTCACTTTTGCTGCTGCATTTACTGCTTTTGCTGCTCTTTCTGATCTAAGGGAGAAGAAGTAGTTTGTCAATTTTCATTTTAATCCTTTATTTTTTGAACTTTTCAAAAGAGTTCATAAAATTACATTTAAGTTTTTCTACTGTTATTTTAATATAAAAAAAAAAAAAACAGAAAGTATAATTGTCAACCGAATTTGAAATGCTGTGAGACTTTTGCTTGAAAAAAAATAAACAAAGAAGAAAAATATAGAATATGCAAAAACCTAGAGAGGTTTTTGTAAATATTCTTTAATAAAATTATAAAAATAAGACATAGAACTAATCATAGTTTGATTTACTTACTTGAACTATCAATTCCAAATTAGATTGAACTGCAATTGAAATGAAGAAAAATCTGAACCTACATACAACTTGGATTAGATCAGAGTTTAATTTGCTTGTTTGCTTGCTTGAACTATCGATTCTAAACTAGATTGAAATGAAGGAAAATGGGAACCTACATACAACTTGGGTTTAGGAATACATAATGGAATGAAGATGTATCATTATTAATGAATAAATAAGATTTTTATACATTGAAATCATGAGAATGAGATGTAAAGTGTATCTACACATTAAAATAATGTTAAAAAAATTGATAATTCTACATATTACACTGGCAAAGGAGAATTTCTGTCAATGTTGTTTACTCTTCTAACCATCAACTTTTTAAGAGAACGCCATTTTATAATTAAAAGCCTATGATAAAATTTTTGTAAAACAAACAAAATAAGAGAGATGATTGATATGCCTACAGTTATTATAAGAAGTCCTCTAAAACTATTAGGTCCAATGCTAGTATTTTCATCTTCCAAATCTGTAATACTGTCTTTGCATTGAACTACCTCATCCAACTCGTCTTTTAGTTCTAATAGCTCTCCACTTTCAAATATCTCCAATAAAGCTCTATTTATGTGTGTCACTAATGGAGATCCTTTAGAAAATGCCTGAAAAACAAATCATAAGATTAGCTAATGTCATTGATTTGTATTGGTATTTGTCAAAAGGTTTATTTAGCCTGCTTTAATATGGAATCAATTCATTAACCAACTGACTAAAGGGATGATTATGGGCAGATTTGAAGAGGATTTCACAGAAACCAAACCCACCCTGTTATCCGCCCAATGCCAGTTGGATTAAAGCCAACTGACTAAAGGGATGATCACAGATAGGTTCGGAGAGGATTTCACAGAATCCAAACCCACCCCGTGATCCGCCCAATGCCAAATGGATTAATGTAGGTACGAAATCAACCCTTAATTAGATGATTCCACATGAATATGAATGCAAAATGCACAATTTTTATAAAAAGAAATTAAGATGTTAGGGTTTGAAATTATTACAAATCCAAATCCTCCAACTTCATATGTTGGTCCAACTTGAATGAAGCCTCTGCAATACTTTTTTAAGAACAATTTGGCCATAGGAACTTCAAGAAAAGCAGCACCAATTTCTTTGTTATTGAATGCTTGAACAAAATCATCTGGGTTTCCATAACCCTTCAACCTTTTTTTATCATAAGCTAAAACATTCACTAAATAACTTTCCACAAAAGAACATCCACAATACCCAATTTTCGCTCCATTGGCTTTTGACGCTTCAAGCTTTGGAACAGTTAAAAAACTGGCTAGGTTTGCTGTATAAGTTTGTGTTATAATTAATGCAAGAAATAACCATACTACCACTATGAACCTTGATAGATTGCTATGTAGCTTGTTTCCTGTTCATGCAAAAAAAAAAAATCATATAATTACCTATTTAAATATCTAAATAATTGTGTATATTTGATTTGCTATATAGAATTATATGGTATGGTAATTAGGGCTGTAAATGAGTTGAATCGTTTGCAAGCTACTCGAGATTTAGTTTGGCTGAGTGAAAGCTAGTTTGAATTCAACTTGAAAGATAAATAAGCTGAGCTCCAGCCTGACTTGCAAGCTTGGCTTATCAAATGCATTCACAAATTTGCTTATCGAGCATGTTCACAGGCCTAGTTTGCTTATCAAGCATGTTCACACGCCAATTTGCTTATCGAGCAGCATTTTGATTACTTATTGAGCTCGAGCTTGAGCTCAGTATGTTTGATAGCTTATTAAGCCAAGCTCGAGCTCAATATGAAGTTCGAATCTAATGAGCTGAACTCATTAAGTCCACCATTGTTAAACTCATTTACAACCCTAATGAAAAATGACGAGAAAGTAACGCGTTCATACCTTGCAAGGAGAAAAGAGTTACGAAGGATAACCAAAGCAAGACTCCAATTTGATTAAACAAAGAACCTCTGAATTCTTTGGAATGTTTCCTCTCAATTAACCAAACAGCAAAACCATTAAAGACATTAATGGCTGCAATTATTGCCCACATAGATTTTGTGTAAGGTTTCAAAAATAACCAAGTATTAGTGGAAGTTGATTTAGTTGGGACTATCATTGCAAGTCCTGTTTCAGTAAAAGAAATTGTGAAGTCTGCATAATCATATCTTTGAGCTACCATTGATATATGTCCAACTACTCCATGATATTTCTGTTATTTGACCAAAAAAAAAAAAAAACTTTTTCACTTAATTTTCATAAAAATGGACATATATTTTCTTGATTCAAACTTAGAAGAAAAGGGTATATATAATATATACCTTTAGATATACTTGCTTCACCAGGTCATTGTAAGAGTGATTATGAAAAACTTCAATTTTAACTTGCACATTTAATGTGGTTCTTGCTAATGCTGCATTAAAGACATCCATTGCAAAACCTACGAGAGAGAGATTATTTTTCAAGTAAAGATATGGGTTTTGTTTAAGCGCTGTGTATACCTCAGGCACACCAATTATCAATGGGTTTTGTCCTGGAAAAAAGAAACACAAAATTGTAATTATAAATAAGAATTATAAAAAATTTGAAAATAATTATATATTTGTTGAGAAAACAAGACTACAAAACACATAAAACAAACAAGCAAACAAAGAAAAGAGAACACAAAGAATTACGAGGTTCAGCAATGTGCCTACGTCCTCGGGAGCAGAGCGACTAGGTTTTCTTATTAGAGAGAATGATGAATCCGGTTACACATACAATGTGTATATATATATATATATATATATATATATATAGTAACACTGTCAGTTACAGTTACAAATCACCCATGTACCGTACTACGGGGGCCCAACCCACTTTCGGGATTCCCCTCATTGGACAAATGCTATCGCTCCGCTCACTGCGCTTACGCTTCGTTCGCTACGCTCCGCTCCGCTTCAGCATCTGTCTCTTATGTTAAATATATGAGTCATATCTAACAATATTATTCAACATGTTTGTCACGATCCAAATCGGCCTAAAATAGTTAACTCAAGTTGATTAAATAGTTAGGTGATTCTAGTTTTGATTTTAAAACCAACCGTTCAACTTTTTTTGTTTGTTGACTAGATTAACTCAAGTACTGTTGACAGTACTTGTCTTGATTATTTAATTTAATCAAAGTTGGAGTTATGTTTTCAAATCAAAACATGATTTGCCCAATTTTTTAACTAACTAACTAAAGCCAAATTGTCGTTGGATACCCAACATGAAACACTAACACAATCAGTCATATTAATTCAGGCTTAATCAATAAGAAGATGGACAAATCATATTCTAATTAAAAAAGAAAGTTAAAATTTGACTAAATTAAATATAATAAAACAAGTTTGAGAGCTAATTTGAATAACTACCCATTGTCTAATAGGAATTAATCTATTAAGATGCTAAATGGCTTACAATGAGACAGATCATTTTCGATAAAAGTCAGTAAGTATAATTATACCAAACTTAATACCTTGGAGGGATTCCATTGCTAATCTTTCTTCTTTCCACCTCTCTTTTGCTTCTGAACTTCCATTAACTATTGCCAAAGCCAAAGCCAAAATCAAAATTGACAGTACAAATTGAAATTTTGCCATTTCTATATATTCTCTTCTTATAACCATAAAAACTAAAATGTTTCATTTACATATGTATATATATATATATATATATATATATATATATATAGAGAGAGAGAGAGAGAGAGAGAGAGAGAGAGAGAGAGAGTCAAATTGAGGAATTTCCTTAAGGAGTTTCCTCTTCTTTTCTTGTCATTGAGTTTGGTTGAAAAATCCATATGGGTTTCCAGAAAAAAATTGAAATAGTTGTTTGCAAGAAAGAAGGAAACAGATAAATTTCATTTTTGTCTTTTTCTTGGAATTTTTGTGTGGCTGGCCACTTTGTGTACACAAAATCCACGAAATTGACGATCAGATGATGTAGCGATTATAGGCAAAAACCCCATATTGAATCCAAGATCTTTATTTTGAAGAACAACTCTTTAACCATCGAAAATACAGTATAATTAATTTACGTGTAAAAATAATCTTCTTTTTTTTCTTTTTTGGCTTGTTAATCCTTTTCATCTAAGCACCCATGTCTAGTTAATATATCTTTTGTTCATTTTATAATTGGTTTTTAGACATATTTTGAAATAAGTATCTTTGAAAACAAATTCATTTTACTCAATCAAAAATATTTTTGATAATCCAAATATCCAATTTAATTCATATAAAAGATCACCAATATGAGCTTTTTAAACAGTATAATAACACCATTACTTAGGTTATAAATGCGTTGAGCTGAACCAAATAGTGCTAGGGAATAATTATATGATGGAATAGTGACGGCACATCAGCAACTGATATGTCGTAACTAACTAATAAAATTAAAATACAGTAAAACCTCGATAAAATAATACTAATGGGACCAAGAAAAAATATTATTTAAGAGAGGATATTTATTTATCGATAAATTAATATTTTATTAATTTATAGAAATGTAATGGATGTTGAACAACTTTTGAATTATCCT
>CATIWJ010082497.1:0-19017 GCA_949640765.1 Croton laevigatus | reverse complement strand
TTATAAAAAGAGTTGACTCTGATATAAAATAAGAATTCTAAAAATATGTTTGAGATGAACATGACCAACTAAATATATTTTGAACTCTATCTGGTATGGAATCTAGTGGTGAGAATATGTCGACATATAGGCAAATTCCTGTACAGGTGACATCATGATTGTGAATCAATTAAAGTGTGAATAAACGGGCATAACTACGGGTTATGACTCGTAAAATAAAATAAAGGCGTATACAGGATATGCAGCCTCAATGATCAAATAAAAAAATTGGCGTATACAGGATATACGGCCATTATGATTAGCCTCTAGTCTTATCCTTGGAATCCATCGAAACCAGTAGAGTAAATATTTCTATTGATTGATTTGGAATGAATTCTGATTTACTAAATGCTTTGTAACTGTTTTCATGATGATATGTTATTATTTGAAATAATTTCAAGAAATGAATTTGTCAAATGGCTTTAAGCAAAAATGAACTATATGTATTATGTATCCACTGAGCACAGTGATGCTCAGCGAGTTATTTTCTGTAACTAGCAGGTCCGCATTTAGACGATGCGCAAGAACAGCAGTTACCAGAGCAGTTCCTTGAAGATATCATGTTTGGACCTAGGTTTTGTTTACTGTAGAAAGTTGTCTATGTAAATATAGTTTGTACTCCTGTAGTACTTTGTAGTTATGTAAATTATAATGTTATTTAGTTTGTAAACTATAGAATTTTAATAGCCTGTATAATTAATGTGTGATTACTATATTATGTTTGCGAGCTTATATATGTGAATAGCTAATCTGTGACACTCTAGCTTGTCTTATTCATAGGGTGAGTTGGGGTGTTACACATTTTTCTATTCATAATTAACTCTTAAAATTGAATGTCTAATCACAATAGAAAAATTACAATTTCTTAATTTTTAATTTTGTTATTATTTGCAAAAAGCAGCAGAACATATCTCCCATATCGAGTCTAAAGGAGAAATTTTTATTAGCAGCTAGGTTTTTGTGTTTTGATTTTGCTTTTCATAATTTAAGCTATCAAACCATTGAAATTCATCAATGTATTATATCACTATCAAATACTTATAATTTCCTTGTTTTGCCATTAGGTACTGGCCTAATAACAACATTAGAATGCATGCACTTGTAGTTGGGAGCCAGCAGATGTGGTAAGATTTTTACGCTCGAGTCCTAATTGGATTGAGTTCGAATCTCCTATCCATATCAGATGCGTGAGTTTATATCTATATTAAAAAAAAAAATGCATGTACTTGAAAATATAGGTACGCATTCCCCGTTTGGGAATAGCCATGTGTTGGAATCTGTTTGCCTTTTCTACAATGCTCATTCTAACTTGTGCATCAATCAATTAAGAGAGCAGTCTTGCAATTTTTCACTTTTACGAGTTCTTGATTTAATTGTAATTATCTTCTCATGTGAGAATATACATGATATCCTTTTGATTTTTCGGATTGTTTTAATTGCAATATATTATGTTACATTAATTGAACTTTGATGAAATGAGTATTGAAAAATTTCTTCTTAACCACACTAATTTATTAATACTTCCTTTAATTGAAATAATTATTTTAATGTATATGTATGTCTATTTAGAGAAATATGAAATTTTTTTTATTATTATTATTTTCATTGAAGCTCACTTTGACAATTCAAATTGTTGGAACTTCTATCGTGCTCACCACCAAACATGACCAATCTTAATTTCTTCTGTGCCTTTTTCTAGCGTTTCTGAACAAAATCCTATCCAATGTGAGGAAGACCAAATTAATGGTATTGGACAATATACAGCTCAAGCAGAGAAAATAATAGAACTTGGCTTTTGGCCTTTTATTGATCAAACAAAATCTCTAAAACAGAGAAAAAAAATGAGATTTTACACCGATTATTAGAATGTACCCAGTTGGATGACAAATCCAGTTCAAGTAAATGCAGCTCAACAACAACAACTCTGTAGCGGTAAAAGATCAGAAGAGCTTTCTCCGATTAAAAAAACTGCATAAGGAACAGCACTTCTCGACGGCATGATTTTTCATCTCCACTCTCTCTCTCTCTCTCTCTCGTTCTATTCATCGAACAGAAGCACATATCGATTGTTGATTATACAGCCCAGTAACCCCATTTGCAAACTGCCTGTTTCTTCTCCGCTTCGTTACAACAATAAATCCTTCACTATCACTATTTTTCTTTTTATTTACATCTGTTGCTTTGGTCTGGTCATGATCACTGGCTGCTGGAGTATCAAGGTCTGTCTTTCCTTCATTTCCATAGAGAATTTTTATGACTGCACTGTCATTTGCAACACCATCTGAAGAACCTTCAGACTTGTCAAGCTTATTAGCATTGCTGACAGGCTCACTTCTAGAATCAACATTCTGTTGAACTGAATTCACAATGAAGCTAAGAAGTATCTGTCTTGCAAGTTCTGCCTTCTCAGACTCTGTGGTAGTCTTTTTGGAACTACGTGCTTCGCCATCATTGTTGGATTCCTTATCTAAGCTCTCCTCCTCCGCATTGTTCTTCTCCAGTGAAGAATTTGACTCGCTTGGACTCGAATCTCTATCCCCACAATTTCTTTGCCAAACTTTCCCAGGTACAAACTCAGGTGCATGAGGGTTCATGCTTCTAGCAGGAATTGCAATGGGAGTTTGGTATTTCATTAGATTTTGTTTCACGCGGTAAGATCTGGTGGTTCTATAATACAATGGCGATCTAGGTCCAAATGGAACTCTAGCAGCAGCAGGAGGTGCCACTGGCTCTGCAAGCATACCTTGACTAGCTCTTACGTCATAAATGCTCGTCATGGCAACCGAATTTAGCAGATGAACCATGGAGAGTGTTCCAGGATTGAATGGTTCAGCTGCAGCTGAAAGCTTACTTCCATTTGATTCACTGGACTTATCCGGATTGGAAGAAGTAGCACCCTCATCAGTTTCAGATCCAGACTTTTCTGATTGACTTCCACTATCTTGGACTCCATCAATTTCACCATCATCAGGTACATTTTCAGCAGTTGAAACATTTTTGTTTTCCTCCCTTGATGTCTCATTCAAGGCATTGCATGTCTGGGTTTCAGGTTTTTTCTCATTTAATTCTTCTGCTGACTCCAGAAATGGCTTTAATATTGTACCTGGCGGTGCTACAGCCACTTCTTTGTATGAGACGGATTTAGAAGCCATAGCAGTGAGGTTTGCTGCAGAAGATGGTGTTTTAGGCACATTAGCTTTTGCTTGTTTAACTGAATCCTCTATGGCACGCATCCCATTTGCTTTTGACTTATATGGCTTTTGAGCTGGTGAACTGGTTTCCCTCCTGTAGTTGCTTTCTCTAAAATGTGAGTTCTCAGAACCCTTTACATTTAGCTTTGCTAGAGATGGTCTCCTACGACCAGATTTCCTGCTGCCAGCATTCCCTGATCGTCCTTTAGGATTGGCTTCTTGCCATCCTTCATCTGATGCTGAATCTTCAACAGCTTCACTTTTAACTGTTGTTCTGTACCTAGTGATATTATCCTGTTCTTCTGATTTAGTGACATTATGTTGTTCTTCTGATTCTTCCAGTTGAACCATGTTGGCCTTCAAATCTTTTGTGCCATCACCAGCCAAAGAGTTTGCACTTTCAGATCTATCATGCACAGCATGTTCAACTATTTCATCTTGATCCACTTCATGGCCTTTATCACTAATCTGTAGTATCTGTTAAATTTTAGAAGGAACATGAGTTGCCACTGTTCTCTACAAGTCTATAGGTATCTATATTCTACACCAAAGTTTTGGCAAGGTCATTATGTGATAAAATTCAGCTCGAGGAAACATGAGCTCTCCCACAGCGAAAGAAACAGTTCAAAAATTCAATTTTAGAAATATGCAAACTGACATTTTTTTCCCCTCATTTTTCCACTTATACATGTGAAGCCGGGTCAAAAGTCAGGGTGATCCATTCTCTTCAAAAGTTAATTGCATAAAATTCTTATGCGGACATCTAGGAGGTAATAAGCCCAAGTGATAGGCAGTTTCATTATCGAGCATTTTAATAACAAGCAACTAGACAATATTTTACGTCAAAGTTCCTTTAAAGAAAAAAAAGCAAAACATATTACCTTCACGCGACGTTGTTTCTTCTGTGTATCATTTCCTCTAGAATCTTGATCAGGACTGATATAATCCAAGAGATCTGATACACTGCAAGAAAGGTCACAGCTTTGGTACCCCTAGCTATGTTCACAGAAATAAAAACAAGTAATGTGGAGAATACCATATCAATACCTAAGGTGACCTTTACTTGCAATGGATGCATCTGGCTTTGGAGTTCCATTCCGCGCAGCTTCTTGTTGCTCAAGGGCTTTTGATTCAAAATATTCAAGCCATGCAGCAGCATCCTGTAGCACAAAATGTAGCCCCCCCAATCAATATTCGATATCAATTGCTCCAATAAATTCATTACAGAAAATAGTATTTAGCCAAAAGGCAATCCAAGTTGATTTACTATGTTGTCAGGATACCAAATACAGATTGATGTCGAATCTCATGTACATAGCATCTTTGTAAACTTAGAAAGTTAAGCTGGAAACCATAGTGCAAGTCAGCACAGACAATGGGCATGTACTTTTTTTTTTATTACCTGTGTACGAAGATCCTCTGGTCCAAGTTTTGCTTGAAGAATCTTAAGTGTAGTTTGCTCATGTTGGACACTGAGGGAATATGCTTCCATCAATGATAAAGCTATGGCTATGGCATGGTAGCTCGCAGCAGTCTGTCAGATAAAAAAGGAACAAAAGAACAAAAATTTAACATTTAGGCCTTCATCATGTACTTATAAAAATGTTTACTTTATAAAAGACTAGCTCTTGAATGGTCGTCTTGAATGTCTTGGAAGAGAGAGGGAGACCTGTATGTGATCCACTCCTAATAATCTCTGGTTGCACTTCAGAGCTTCATGCAGAAATCTGAGAGCCACATGAACGTTTCCCATGCCCTCTTCCATCATAGCCACATTGATATATGTTGCAGCAGTGTTTGGATGGGACAGCCCACAAGTAAAATGTAGAAGAAACAGAGCACGATTCACATATCTGCCAACAGAGTGTAGAACTAATCAAGAAAGTTGATAAAGCAAAAGGAAAAACAACACAAATTTTACAGTTACTGTATAAAAAAAAGGGCAGCCACATGCACAAAGGCCATCCCGCATTTACACAGGGTCCAGGGAAGGGCCGCACACCCGAAGGTGTAATGTAGGCAGCCTTACCCTGCATTTACTGCAAGAGGCTGATTCCACGGCTCGAACGCGTGACCAAAGACAACTTTACCGTTGTGACAACTTTACCGAATTTACAGTTACTATATGCAAGAATAAAATAGAACAACGTAGTTTAGTCAATCAAAAATTTGCATTTAAAAGAAACTCAATCCTCATGTAAGTAATTAATGGCCAATTAAATGTGAAGGATAGATTCAACAATATGGTTCTTCTGAAGAAACTTCTATTTTTCTTTTGGCATCTTTGATGAATATGGTTAATAAAATAACAAAATGTATATAAAAAAAAGCCCAGGCATTGATCATCTTTTTACTTACTTCAAGGCCAACTCAATATGTTGAAGGCGATAATAAAACACAGAAAGATCTCCATAACTCTTCATTGTATCTGGGTGGTCAAGTCCAAGTTCCCTCTCATTAATATCCAATGCCTTTTGTTGGTATATAGTTGCCTAACAAGGAAAAATGTGGGTTGGGGGGAACTACTCAATCAGAACATTAAAAAAAAAAAAAAGAGTGACAACACATATGCCTAAAAGAGCCTGTACAATGCAGAGAAGCTTTAGTTACCTGATTAAAATCCCCAGTATGGTAAAGAACTACAGCAAGCAGACTGTAAGCACTTGCAGTAGTTCGATGATAGGGACCACAAACAGCTATTATCTTTGCTAGAGCCTTCAATGCAAGCAGACTATTTTGTTAGACCAATCAAATTTAGATAAAGGGATTATTGTAGCATTTAAATTCACAGTGGATGAGTAAACACCTTTGTTCCATAATTAACTGCGTCCTCTAGCTTTCCTTTATCAAGAGCAATCTTGGATGACTCCAATAACGTTCGACCATCTGCAGAAGAGCATCCTACATGCTGCAAATGGCACAATATTCAATTTACAAGGAATTTATAGCTCAGAGCAAAACAAGAAATTAGAACAAGAGCAAACAAACTCCAACCTTGCACAAAGGAACAATGCTAAAAACATCAAATTTTTTGAATGGGTTTGGGCATTCCATATCATAATCTCTTGGAAACAACTCCAAGCCAACCTGGTACAAGGATGATTAGAATAGAGTGCATCAAATATATTCAGCAGCAAATAGTTTAAATAAGAGGTACCTTATGACAAAGCCCTCGAAGAATTGAAAATTTCCTCAGGAGAGGAAGCTCGTCTTTTAATGTCCAACTGAATCTTTTGGCAAGAAATGTTTGTAACCAACGCAATTTAAGGACATGATCATCCTTCATAATTTGGTCATCATCATCCATGCCATAGGATCCAAGTAAGAAGTTTAGGGACGAAGCTATGGCTGCAGATAAGTCAGCTGCATTGTCCACAGATGCAATAACTGCTTTAATTATGTGCTTGAAAGCTCTAGTAACCATCTCATGAATGCAAAGGGATTGTATGTGAGGAAGCTTCTCTGCCAATTCAACCTGATTACAACAAGAGAGTAGATCAGATACAATAAACAGGAATAAGTTACTTAAAAACAAAGTTCAAATGTTTTTAACAATAAAGTCTTTCCAAAATCTTTTTTTAATTACAGATTGTTATTTTAAAGGGATTGCATAAGCTTCAAAATCAGTAATTTCATAATATGCTTCAGGAAGGACAATTACAACTTCTATGATTAGCTTTGAGTTAGAAGGAAGATGAACATAGAGACGTAACAAGCCACATGAACACATACACATAGAGAGAGAAGGGAAGAGAGAGCTTACCACCCGCCCCAAAGAGCGCATCTGCAATCCCCTTAAATGCATAAAGTCGGTCAGGGTGCGGCCATCAACAGGAGAAAGTTCAAGTGAGCCAAAGTCCGTTACCTATTGAGTCATGAAATCTCGTTCAGGAACCTAAGAAATAAAAATTGGCATGATAAAATTCACTTTATGAAGCGAATATTACCAGCTTCGGCAAAGCAACGTCATCATAATATCTGTATGCCATTTGCGTAAGCTCATCCACTGACTGTTTCAAGAAATAAACTGGTAATAGTTAGTGCAAAATAGAGGCAAAAAAACTGGTACAAAAATTAATAAGAACAACTAAAGAATAGACTTTGAGAAAACCTTTGCATGAAGGCCAGTTTGAGTCTCTTTCAGACGCAAGAAGGCCTCTTCAGAAATTAAATCCTTGAGTTTTTTCTCACAGTTGGAACCCCCAGTATCAGTCTCTGCTTCAACAGAGGTATCTTCTTCCTTCTCAAGGGTGCTACCCGATGTAGGTTTTTTATCCCTTTTCTTCAAAAACTTAAATTCCTTTCCCAGTCCTTTCACAGCATGATCAGTCTCAGTATCTTCAGAGTGTTCAGATTTAGTATCTGTCGGAGTTTCCTGCTTTTGCAAATGTTGCAACCAACATGAACCCAGCTCCCATCTGATGGACCTTTCAGAAACAACTGGCATCTCCTCTAATTTGACCAAACTCTCCTTAATTACTCGTCGAACAAGACATTTAGATGCTTCTGATTCATCAAAGGTGCAGTGAGGCAACTGACCTCCAGATGATTCCCCAGTGAAAGATTTATGAAGCAGAACCCTTAAGCTGCAAAAAATTTTGGCACCCAATAAATCCATTAATTATTAAAGCACGTGCATGCCCCATGAATACATTGCCATAAAAGTATGTATTATAATCTTAATAAAGCACAAAGAAAAAATTAATACTTATCCTAATATATTTTCTTCATTTTAACCTCAATAGCACACCTTTGTTTCACTTTATAACATTACCATTTTATTGTTTGTAGCAATTTCATATATTCACTTTTAACCTTCATTGGTTAGTTTATTGAATTAGAACCACAACAGAGGCTGAGGATGTGCTTCTGCATAAAATTTTCCTTGAAACTCATAAAATACATCGCACTGGTAAAGAAAACCCAAACATGTTCTCATCTCAATGAGAATCCGCAAACAGAAGTTTCTAAAAAAAATTTCTAAGTTAATAGACAGCAAGAGCCCTCTACATCATGAGTTTGGATATGATTAAAATATACAAGGCTCCAATCTGGTGAGAGACGAGCTAAATAATTTTCTATATTTGTTGCTTATTCAAAGTTTTCTTCATTTCATACTTAGCACAAACCAACTAATACAATTTACAAATACCAACTGAACCAAGAACATGACTACCAAGTACCAACTACTATTGATCCACACATAATTTCCTAACATACGTGCCCTATCTATTTGCTACAGTAGGTTGTTGAATAGAGAGAAAATGGCCAAAGTTCAGACCTGTTAATGTTCAAAGCATTGGACCCTCCATCTGGTTGATCATTAATTTCAATACCTTGGCCCTCGATGCTTCTTTTCTTAACATCACCAACAACTCTTACTATTGCAGTGTATCCACAATGCCTCACAATGACAATACCCAGTGAAGAAGTATCCTGTGACAAATAGATGATATAATTTCAGGTGTCCTTGCTTATAAAGATCACAAAATGCTTAAAACTGCAGTAATAAACTTAGCATTCTACCATTCACCAAAAGCTTCAAATTTGAACAAGGTGAAATAATTTGGCTAAGTGCAACAAAACCAAAATTAATAGGCTGAACCGGAGAGGGGTTATCAAGTTTCAGTTTGGTTGCGTACAAAACAGAAGGCAGTGAAGATGAGAGGATGTAAAAATTGGCAGTAAAAACATTGCTTCATGCTGCACTCTCATGGAGAAAGGGGACTTCGAAAACTGACTGGCGAGATTAGATTGGCATTGCTAATAAGAAGAAATAACTCTGGTAAACTTTCGTTTTCTTCTTTGATCATTAAATTTTCATTTTTCTTGAAAAGAACTAGACTTGATCTAGCATATCAGGTTCTTTGCAATTATGCATACGCGCATATTAGTACATATGGAGGGAAGAAGAGAAAGGCTGAACAATTCAGGGAGGAAAGGGAGGGGGAGGAAGGCAAAAAAATAGACTCCACATTGCTTCAGTTACATAGGTCATTAGCAGGAACAGAGATAAAAAAGAAAAGGAAGAAAACCCACTCCTCAAAAAACAATGCACTACTCTGTCAGCCTTACACATTTTTGCACATCCAAATTGTATGAATGCACACAACACAAGTGAATATTTTTAATTAAAATGAAAAAAAGGAACAATGTACTTACATGAATAACTACACTCTCATCAGCAGTTATCCCTTTAAGCAAATTTCTTTGAGCAACATCCTTAGCAGAAGGAGCAAATAATTGATAGCCATCAACTTTTTCTCTAGACTTAAAGCTCGCATCTGCCACATCACGCTTTACCACAATGGACAAGTCTCCTACACGTTCTTCAGACTGAATTGAACTTGAATTGCAATTTACTATTTCTGTTTTGCTCAAACTGGAACAGATGAGGTTGCGAATCGCTCCAACAGCCTTAAAAATTGCAACATCGACAAATTGACTGTGAAGCAAAAAGGCCTTTCTGTCACGTGTCACTCTCTCCTCCTCAGTCTTGCACGGCAGGCTAGCCAATATTGCAAAATCTGTGGCCCATGGCCGCAGATCATATTCACCATTTCTTCCTTGTCCTCCACCATTGCCACCCCAATTCTCATCTTCTGTAGGTAGTGATGAGAAACTTGATGGAGATTCTGCAACAGGTGGAGGAACAAGCCATGTATTTGCACGGAACCCATAAGGAAGATTACCGAACTGTGAGGAAAATTAAATTAGACTTTAGACATATTTCCAAAGAAAATAATACTATCAGTTGCAAACAAAACTGAGTGAATGATAAAGAGTCACCTTATTGTGTTCTACAAACGCTTTCATAAGGGAATCATATGCCTGTAATATCAAAGCAGCATGTCTCTCAATCAGAAAGCAGAACAATAAAGCAACTGAATTTAAACCAAAATTAATTATACAGGATAAACTGGTAAAATCCAATTTAAAGAAGGATGAAGGATTATAAACCAAGTACTCACATTGGCAAAAGCTCGGCTAAGATTTTGTAAAAGATCCACCAAGGAATGGCTTTGGGAAAATTGCTTCCCCACAGTATAGAACCCTTTTGAAGATGCAACCACATGAATTAGCTTCCCATTGCAGATTTTAATCTGCAAACATTGGCCACATTGAAGCTTCAGGAAACTCAGTTGCCAAATGAAGAAAAGATCCATAAAACAATTTCAGTCCGTAATTCACCATTAACCATATTTCATAAGCAAAATGATGGTATAATGTGAATGTAAAGTGAAAAAATATAGAAAAGGAGTATTCATTTTTTATTTAAAGAGCAAATTACAAAAACGAAAACAAAATCACAAACCTGAATTTCAAAGTAGTCGCCTTCGCGCCTCTGCTCTCCATCTTTACTATCACACCTCCGCAAATCTGCATACAAAAATTTTAGGGAAAATTAATGAAAAAATTTCCACATTTCAAATTTAAATATATTATATATTAAAAAAAGGGAAACTTACTGAGGATGGGAGGAGAGAGATGAGAGAAGGAGAAGAATTCATAGAAACCCGAGAGCTTAGGCGTAGGATGAATAGCCGCCATGTCCATATTCTCCAACGATGGCGCCGAACAACACGGTGATGTTGCGGAGGGAGAAGATAAAGTAAGGGGCCCATTAGCATCGGACGGCGTTGGTGAGCTCTGTTGAGTCTTATTACTAGTGTTAGCCTTTTTGGACTTGGATTCTGACGGCGGAGTTGACGGCGGTGGTCTCTTGGGCCTGGCGAATCTGGTGGTGCAGGCAACGATGTCCAGAAGCCTCCGCACATGAGCTACGGCTCGAGCTTCATCCGAATAGTCCTCTGTTGAGAGACAGTGGCAAAGATGTAAATAACCAGGAAAGGTTGGGTAAGATTAAACATGCACGAGCAGCACGTGTAAAAGTGTATGAATATCAATGTGAGCGAAGTGCAATGGAACGACGACGGTTTTGAAAACGACAACATTATATATCAAAAAAATACTACCTCCAATTTTTTCATTTCTTTACACCCTAAAAACACAAATACCAATACAACCCTACTTTTCACTAATACCAATACAAAATAATAATAAACAATTATCCCTTTACAACACTTACTTTTTCACCAATACCAATACATAAATAATAATAAATAATTAAATCTACTTACCCAAAAAGAAAACGTAAACAATTGAAAAAATTTGCCAAAAACAGAAACGTAAGCAATTGAAAAAACTGGAGGTAGTATATCAGTATATATTTACTTTTTGTTGGAAAAATGAAAAATTGCTTTTTTTTGGGAATAAAAATATTTACACTGGTCACTGGCTACAGCGGTCGGTGGCTAGTAGAATTAAAACATTTTAATATTTCTCTTTAAAAAAATACTATTTAATATTTAAAATTTTGTGACGTTCCTTTGCATGAAGCGTTACAAAGGTCACGTGCAATGCATAGAATGAAGAGGCGGCGGCGGAAGAGCTTCAGAATTGGCAGCTTGACTCCGCTCGTGAATCAATCAGCACAGTTGCGTTTTTACCTATGATTTTTATTCTCAAAAAGCAAATTGTAGTTTAGTTTTTATCAACACAGATGTACAGATTTTAATTTTTAATTAGAGAATTCAAATTGAATTATGTCGTAAACTCCAAAAAATTACTGTAGTTTTGATCGACAAAAAATAGACCACATAACATAATTATTGAATTTTTTTTTTTCAATTATTATCTTTCTCTTACAACCAACTTTCTATTTATATACAATATAATAAAATGGCAATGCTCTTTAATTGTATATTATTTTTCAATAACTTGTTTAAAGAAATGAAATTAATAAAATTAGAACAGTTTTCTTTTTAGCACAAGGTGCTATAATTAGGCCAAATGTGTTTTCAATATATAATAATTTGCCTCCATAATTAATTATAACTTTACAAAGAAACATACCTAAAAAGAAAATTATCAAATTTAGAAATAAAACCCACCATACATTTTGCATTAAATTATAGAATAATAATTTTATTATTATTATTATAATTAAAATACACCTACCTTCAACCATTTTGAGCAAACAAGGCTTCAAACCAACAATCTCTACTCTGTCATTCAACCTCTGCCCTTTGACCTGAAATTCAAAAATTCTCAAACTTTATTATAAACAATTATTACTACTAAGTAAGAAAAATTACACCCGGTAAAAAAAAAAAAACATGATGCTTTCTCACCTCATGAGATAAAGAATAGTTTGTCAGGTGGCAAGTTTCCACATTGACAGCCAATAGTTTCTTCACATCAAGTATCTTGTCAGTGGAGATACCCTGTCAAACCAAAATTTTTTGAAAAAATCAATTAGAATTGTATTTACTTGTTTATATGATACTTGTTTGTTTGTGACCTTGTGCAAATAAATTAGAAAGTTGTCAGATGAATTATGCTCAAATTTGCATAATTAGTCAACTAATAATATTAATCAGAAATTAAATGGTAAATAAAATCTACCTTGAGGACAATTTGAGTATCATAGGGAGTTATGACAGTAATATCAACAAGACTAGGAACAACCACTGCCAAAAAAAAAAAAAAAATACATAATCAGGAATTTTGGTTGGTTAATTTGCGTTAAAACTCGGTAGAGAGTCGCACTTGTAACTTGTAATTTGATCATCGAATACCGGAGGGTTAAATAATAGGAAAATAAATAATTATAATCTAAGTTAGAACAAAATTGCACGACGATAGATTAAATTAGATTAGAGGAAAGCTAAATACCTTTCTCTTCTTTCTTTTTCTTATCTGCTTTAGCTTTATTGGATTTGCCTCTGCTAGACCTTGGGGCCATTTCCAATGATTTTCTCTTTCTTTTTTAACTAGAAAGGGAAATCAGAATACAAAAGGCTAGCTATGCCTACAAACAAGAAATCAGAATCCAAAAACTTTAGAAACAGAAACCCATTTGAAGAAGGAAGAGCAACACTCAAAACTTAACCCCAAAAAAACGATAGAAAGAAAGGGAAAATGAGAGGATGAAATTAAGAGAGAAAAGCAAAAAAAAAAATGAAAGAGTAATTATATAAGAGAAGAGAGAGAGGAGAAGAAAAGGAAATCTGAAAAGAAGCAAAAGGAGTAAGGAGGATAGGATAAGGGTTTTGGTTGGGTTTTGTAGATTTGTAAGCAATTCTGACCTCTCCTTCTTGCTAATGCCTTGATTTCCCTTTCTCTCACTCGACCTCTCAAATTTTGTGGCAGAGCAGTTTATATACAGAACCAAGAAAAGCCCACTATGTTGGTCCAGGGTCACAAACAGAATTTGAGGGATCCCTAATGTGACCGTTGATAGGGTGACACGTGGAAGAATTTGGTGCATTGCTAGTGGGAGCTGGGTCTTGCCGAGCAGATTTTGTTTTATCAAATGTTGGTGTCTTTGGTTTTGCCTACCGTTACCTATATATTTATGACGGTTAATTAGGGTTTTGTTTTGTAATTTGTGGTATGCTTGTGAGTGAATGGGAAATTTGGGAATTCTATTTTGGCTCTATAAGAGGGATCTTGGGAAAATCTTAACCCTTTAACCAAATTACTTATTCTTGTCTCATTTACAATTGATATAGCTTTAAATGAAAAAACAGATCTGAACTCGCAAAAAACTCATTCGAGATTGTTTATTTAATTAAACGATCTGAGCTTAAGCACCCAGCTCGCACTCTGTTCACAAATTCACAAATTGTTTCATGAACAGTATTAATTAAAGTATTCACAAACATATTCGTGAGCCTCTTATCGACAAGCTCACAAATTGACTCGTTTGTTGTATTCGTAAATATGTTCACAAGCTTCTTTTCAAACATATTCACGAATTGAGTCATTTGTGGTGCGCTCAAACATATTCATGAACTGAAAAATATATTTACTTATTCAAAAAAATCATAACGAGCTTAAACTGTCTTAAATATAAAGAAATTGAGCTCGAGCCCAAAAATCAATTTTATGGACATTGTATTCGATAAAACTAGTTGTTTTAATTTATTTAACTGTTTATAAAAAATAAAAGTTAAAAAAGTTAACTTTTGATAAAATGTTATTGAAATAGCTAAAATTACTATATTAAATACTACAAAAATAGCTTTTAACATTTTGATCAATCAAAACACTAAAAGTCATTTCAAATACACAGTGAATAAATCTAAAATAAATTTATAGCATTATTATTGGAAATGTTGTTATTTTCATGATAACTAAATAAAAGTAGTATGTATAATAGCATTAGCATTGGAAATGTTATCATTTTTGAATGTTTAATTATTTTTTATAACACATTTATTCATCTAACTAATTAAGAGTTAGATTTCAAAATTATATTTTTAAAATAATTTAAAACAGCAGTTGCTAGCTCCCGATTGTGGAATTCTCAACAACTTTTTAATAAAGAAGTGTATTGTTTGGGTTTATTATTAGTCTCTCTAATTACATTATAATTATTTAAAGGTATTTCATAATTGAAAGGTGATCAATGCTTTATATTTAGTCATTTTACTCATTTACAATGCGTGTGGGTATCACGGAATGGAATTAATGGATTCTACTTGTTAACAACGTTCTAAAGCTGTAAACTTATATTTGTTCCACATTTACATATATGCAATCTTAATTATTTTTTGTTTAACATTCTGTTTAGTTTACTACTGCTACTTTGGAATTAGTTTTCTCTTTATCTTGAGATTTCAAAAGAGGAAAATTTTTAAATTTGTTATATTTATATATATGATGAACACAAGTTCGAGAGGTGGTAAGGGTGACGTTATGCGGTTCGGCCATGGTGTATAGGTTTTATGGTCATTTTTATTATAATGGAATGATAGAAATGTGAGAAAATAAAAAGGGGATCATTTTGGCACCGTAGAAAAATTTGAAAGGTTCTCTAAAAAAGAGTGATAATGAAAAATTATTATTTTTAGAATATTTATATAAACATGTCATTGATTGAAAAATTGCATAATATAAACGTAGTTTAAATAATTATTATAATTTAAATATGAGTTGTGTTTGATAACTTAACATGGGTTGTTTTTCATTTTTAAATAAAATAAAGAAAAAGAGTGAAGAAATATTAGAGCAAGAAATCTCAAAGAGAAGGAATTATTATAATATTGTTGAATAATGGGAGATACTTTCCCTTGTCATATAATTTGTTCAACTTTCTATGATTTTCCCAATACAATATTACAATCTACTATTTCACGTGTATTTTAAAATTAGAAAAAGAAAACGACAGCAGAATCACTCCGCTACGTCAAAATAAATTAATATATATTCACATTGGTAAAAAAAAAAAAATTAATTACTTCATTATCACCTCATGAATATGTTTCCCTGGTCATAAGTAAAATTAATTAACACGGACTGCCATTTTTTTTTCCGATTTAACCTGATACTAAATCAGGTGTGATGATTAATTCGAATTCGAATAGGAAAATATTAAAAGGGTCGTAAAACTCTTCATACTGAATTTTAATTCACCTGCATTCTTAAAATTCAAACTCAAAACGATTCATTAAGATCTTTACCGATTGATGATTGCCACCATTATTTTTTGGATTAACTAATTGTGTCTCTAAGTCCATGTCCATTTTACGGTTCATATTTAATCTAACTAATCTCCGTGTGTGCCTAGGGAAGGTGTTGGCCAGAGAATATTTTTATTCCACATCAAATATGACACGTGAAAGCTCAAGAATTACCAACTGAGCTACGGTACAGGTTTCAATGCCAGTGTTATTAATTAAACATAAATCGAGATTTAATTTAATAATTTCTCAATTAGAGAGAGCATACCAATGGACATCGTAGGGTGCAAATCAAGTCCAGCACGATATTCGACAACTGAACTGAGTCCCATGCCCTGCCTTGCTAATAGCCTGCTGCTGCTACCTAACAAACTACCAAATTGTCTGAAACACGTGTTCAAAATTATTATTATTATTATAAAGTAGTAGTAGTAGTAATTAGTAAATCAATTATGTCACCAATTTCTTTTCTGATGTTTGTTGGTTTTTGCGTTGTGACTTATGAAAGCAGGTTCCATAAATTTTTTGAACAAATCAATATCACACTTGGTTTAAATTTCACAAGTTAAAACGATATAATAGTTTTATATACTATCAATTTTTATTAATCATGCTTGTGAGCTAACCTATTACTGAAATTAACTGATCAACCATCTCAATAAAACATGCAGGTGAGTTGATAAATCGAGTCTTATTAATCTGGATCAAAAATATTTGAAGTGAATTCAAATGAAATTAGGTTATATCAAATTGAGAAGTTTATAGCATCAGCAAATGGAGAGTCCAGTCCCACCGCAACTTTTTTATTTTAATAATATATATATAATAAATTTTAGCAAAATATAACTGAAAGTGTTGTATTCATTGCACGATTAGAATTTTACAAATGTTTAGATACATAATTATAGGTGCTGAGTCGGTTAGGTCGTGGACAATGGGGCGTCTTTCAGGTCTTCATGGCGCACGTTGGGCAAGAGTAGAGAAGAAGAGCGATGTACCCTGTTTTTTAGGTCGAGTTGGGCATGAGGTGGTGAGGTCTTATAATTGTGGGTTTCGGCCCTTTGCGAGCCATTCTAAATTCATGTTGCGCAGAAAAAATATATTTTTTGAAATCAAATTTAGATAAGAAAGTTTTGAGTTCAATTTATACCAATCATATTGTTAATACCAATTTGAAAAATGAGGTATTTAAGAATTTTTAAATGAAAAATAATGTTCTAAAAGAAAATTCAGATGTCCTTTTTCATCTTTTCTCTCTCTCTCCCTTCTTCAATCATTTCTTTTGCAAAAGATGATATAGGTGTAAGGCTGTAAATGAACCAATACGTTCACGAACGGCTCAAAGCTCGGCTCGCTAAACACTCGTTCAAGTTCGTTCTGCTAAACGAGCTCTTTTAACAAACGAGCCTAGCTCGAGCTTACTTCACTAGTTCGCAAACTGCTTCACAAACAATATTATTTAATTGTCAACATGTTTATGAACAGGCTCGCGAATGAGCTCGATATATGTATCGTTAATGTGTTTGCAAACATATAATCAAAATGACGTAATTTTATATAATTAAAACAACGTAGTTTCAAAACATGTGGAGCTCATTTGAGCCTTTAACGAGCTAACAAGTCTAGCTCCCGAGCCAAGCTCTTAACAAGCTACCAAACTGAGCTCGAACATCTTAAATTTAAATGAGCCGAACTTGAACATATTCAAAATGAGTTCGAGCAGAGCTTGAGCCTATTGAAACATTAAATGAGCCGAGCTCGAGCAGCAAATTGTTCGTGTCAAAGCCCAAAAAAAAAAATCAATTCAAGAACTAAGTGGAAAAAAAATAATAATAATATTTAATTGGATTAATAGGTAATTAATCATATAAAAATTTAAAAAAGAATTATTTTAAGGTATTTTGATGATTTAGATGTCTAGATAATAATTAGGTTGAAAAAAAAAACAGTTGTTTTAAGTATAATATTGCAATTTTTGACACTGAGAGTATTTTGGTCATTTTGACCCTCGGAAAATTTTATAATCAGAATTTATTCTTGGAAATATCAAATTTAGAATCTAGGCGTCAAGACGATCGTTTTGAGTATAATTTTGCTAGGGTTCAATAATCAGTCAATTTTTACCACACCAAGTAAAATGCGGTAAAACCGTAAATTCAAATTTACGTCCGTAAAATAGTAAAATATCAAACCTTATCAGAAAATCTTATCTATAAGCTTTGGATACTAATTCTAAAAGAGATTGTGGGAGACAAGATTTGATAAGATTAGTCCAAAATAATTAAAGTTGATTAAATATAATTAATTTATAATTTACACAAATTGTGATCTAAAAATTATTTGAGCACACTAATAATGTCTATAAATAGACCCCTAACCCCTAAATATTCATTAGAGTCCAAATAATTTCGGGTAGGCACTTAAAATTGAGAGAAAACACAAAAATTTCTGAAATAACTCAAAGCTGCCAGCCACACGCCCAGCCACCTTGTCGTTCGGCGTGCTAGCTCGCAGCCCTCGCTTGTTGTTTCGGTTCCGTCCGCAGAGCCTCGGCAGAACGCGCGCCTGGCGCAAAATTCCCGTTTCGTCCTTGAAGTTTAGTTCCGTGTTCATTCAGGCCCTTCCGCCCCTGTTTTATTCAGGTTTTGACCCCAAAACTTATTTTTCCTCTTCATTTGCGTCCAAATACCTGTTTATAAAAGGGAAATTTACAAAAAAGTCCCTATATTTGAGTGAAAAGAACAAAAAACTCCCTGGTTATCAGATATTATACAAAAACCTCCTTGATTTTTAATAACGTTAACGAAAATCTCCCTCCGTCCAATTAAAACCGGGTTTCTGTCAAAATTTCGGGTATACCCGTAATATTTTTGATTTAATACCAAGAATAACACTTTTCTCTCACTTTTTCATTTTCTCACTTTCTCGCCATTTCCTTCTCACTTCCCCTCACAATGCCAATGAATAGGGACCCATATACTCGTCCTCCCATCTACTGCTCCGATTAAAGCCGATTACTCCTCCTCCAATCAAGATTTTAAATTTATTCTCAATCAGAGATCGTATTCCTTGCAATATTCTAGCCGGGGATTTTCCGGCTGTTAGAGCTTCATACCCATGGCTTCCGACTTGCCGATGAGTCCTCAGATGGAGCAGATCCACGGTGAAATCAAGGACAATTTTTGTGCTCTCTCGTAATCACTCCTTCCCTTGCTTCTTCTTCCGTTCTCAATTACGCTCTCATTTTATCTGGAGAT
>CATIWJ010082492.1:0-19959 GCA_949640765.1 Croton laevigatus | reverse complement strand
GTGCATGTCGGACAATCTGTAGCTGTTCTTGTAACCTTAAATCAGCCTCCAAAGGATTATTACATTGTCGCTTCCACTCGTTTTACTAAGCAAGTTCTTATAGCAACTGCAGTGTTGCATTACTCCAACTCTAAGGCTCCAGCCTCCGGACCCTTGCCTGCTGCTCCTACAGGTCAATATCACTGGTCAATGAAGCAAGCCAGAACTTACAGGTATACATTATCTGAAATGACTTCAGAATCTTATTCCTCACAATATATTGAATTTAAATCATTTCATTTTTGTTTATCTAATCATTTTTCTTTTACTTGAAGGTGGAATTTAACAGCAAGTGCAGCTAGACCTAACCCTCAAGGCTCATATCACTACGGAAAGATAATTCCAACAAAAACAATTGTGTTGGCTAATTCAGCTCCTCTAATTAATGGAAAGAAGCGTTATGCAGTTAACAGGGTCTCCTTCGTTAGCTCTGATACCCCATTGAAGCTTGCAGACTACTTCAATATCCCTGGAGTCTTTAGTGTTGATTCAATCCAAACGCTTCCTTCTGGTGGTCCTGCATATCTAGCTACTTCAGTTATTCCAAACTCTCTCCATGATTTCATTGAAGTCATTTTCCAAAATAATGAATATACCATGCAATCTTGGCATCTTGACGGTTACGACTTCTGGGTTATTGGGTAAGTCGCAAAACATTCTGCAGCATTTCATATTCAGCAACTTAACTCACCTCTAATCGCCTGTATTTGAATATTTACAGTCATGGAAATGGTGAATGGACACCAAACAAGAGACGCTCATATAATCTGGTCGATGCTCTTACTAGACATACCACTCAGGTAAATTCATTAGTCCACTTCAGAACTCCAGATTCAGCCATACAAACCAGAAGCTAAATTCAGTTCAATTCACCGTTTAAAACGTTCATTTCTTGACCTGCATTTGCGTCGTTGCACAGGTATATCCAAACTCGTGGACGGCTATATTGGTATCGTTGGACAACCAGGGAATGTGGAACTTGAGGTCTGCAATTTGGGAAAGGCAGTATCTTGGGCAGCAACTTTATCTCAGGGTCTGGACTGCAGAACACAGTCTTGCTAATGAATATGATATTCCTAATAATGTTTTACTCTGCGGAAAAGCAGCCGGTCGACACTCTTAATTAGTAATTAAGACTAATCAAATACTAGTAATTATTATCTTCATTGTCATGAAGGGTTGACTTGGAAGATGGAAACAGAACAGAGAATAGAAAAGAGAAGGGATGATTATTTGATTTAACATATTTCAAAACAAAAATATTACATAATATATTCTCATTGCTTATTTCTAAAGGGTTTGCTGTGTATTAGGATCATGATTTATGATTATGAGGAATGTAAAATTGGGTTTTTATTTTCATTTTTTACTTTTTTCTTGTTGGTTTATGACTTTTAGTATATTTTATATTTCTTTTGTTCCTTCCAATTTTAGTTATCAATTACTCTTTTTTATTTAAGCACATTACTAATTTTTGACAAAAAAAGGGCAATTTGAGCTATCAATTACTTTTTTGTGGTTGGAATAAGCAGAGTTGGTAAATAAAACCGGACTTGCATTTAAGCAGCTGGAGTTTGAATTTCTCTCCATATTCAAGTGTATTGGACGGAGTTCGAATCTTTCTTTCCATGTTCGGGTGTGAGTTAATATGTATGTTTAGAAAAAAAAAATGACATCTTATAAGTGAAAATAAATAGCAAACAAATCTAAAAATTGGCAACATAGCAAATCAGTCCCTATAATTCAATTAATCTCAATATTAGACCTGGCTACACGGTAACGTAATTTGCATTAACCAATTTGACCAAAAGAAGGAAATATTCTTCCGTGTAATTGTGTAGGACTCACCTAGGAAGTTTGTGGTTCAAAATTAAGTCTTGACTTGCTCTTTTTTTTTTTTTTCCCTTCTAGAACTAGCAGTTCGTTAACGTCATATTTTGTTTGGAAAAATGGGAAAAAAAAAATTTATGATAAATTGGAGTTAATAATATTCAATTGATTAGTTAAGGAAAATTATGATAATTTAATATTTGACAAAGAAATATTAAAGAAAATGCAACAACTCGCATAGAATTTGTGTAATTTGAATAATTAAAATTTTATCGTGTTTATAAATGCCTATAAATATTATTTTGTATTAATTTTATTGAATTACCCCTAATTCTAGTCATTTTATGATTTGTTTTGTTGTTGTTGGGAAGGGTATTTCGGTCTATCTTGCACAAAAATCAATTCTTCCATATGTTGTTCTTCTCACCACCCGCCCCCCTCTTCCCTTCCCTTCCCTTCCTTTTACTCTAGAAGAGGTTGTTGTATAACAAGTGCAAAATGCCCTTGGTGGAATGCCCATGTATTTTATTATCAATTTGATGAATTAATTTCAAAATATAACGTTTCTGTTTAAAAGGGTCCCCGTTCTTCCATCAAATATTATAACTTTTTTCAGATATTCGGCTTCAAATACCTATGGATTTGTTATTTGCTTACTGGCTTCATATAATTTAGAAGAACCTTAGAGCACCAGCTACGGTGTTGCATCAAAACAAAAGTGCTACAATGATATGGTACCATATTTTGTGACCCACAAAGGCTGGACAAACGCTGGCCTCCATACTAACTTTTTTGGTACCAAATAACATAGAATTTTAAAAAAGTCTAAACAATTAAAATAATTTTAAAAAAATTCATTATTTGAAAAAAAAAAAAGTCAAAAATCGTAATTTAGAGAAAAAATAAACACTTTATTAACTTTTTTTTTTTTAAATATTTGTTCAATTTATTTAACCAAAAATTCACAACTAAAAAAAAAAAAAGTATAACTATTGCATTCTTTTTATAATTGTTGTATTGCCTTTGTATAAGCATCAAAAACTTATTGTATAATTTTTGTACTATTATTATATATGTATTGTATAACTACTATATCATTGTACAATTGTTTGTTATACAATATTGCATATATTTTATACAACTACTATACAGTGCCTTTTTCTTTTTAATAAAATGACCGCAAATGCTTTTAAAATTTAATAAGACCGTATTTTCTTTTAATCTCTATCAAACCAACATGCTCCAATTGTTAAAAATTTTTGTTTTTAACATACTAGTATTTTACCCCAGCGTTGCGCAACAGATGTATGTAGTTAATCGAAAATTGAATTTGCATTTATTTTATATTTTATAATTAGACTATATTTAATTAATTATTTTTCTTAAATAATTAATTAGGTACGGTCCCGATCGAAACTTATTTGAGTTTGACAAAATCTGTTTTCGATTCTTGACTTCCTTCATTGAGAACCCCGTCCCATTTATCCATCATTGGTTCATTTGATTACTTAACTGGACACTAATTTAGCCCTTTTTTTTTCAGTATGATGATGCTGTTTCTTAGAGACGCAAATCATTTTGCACCTTAGATATAATTCGCCTTAAACTAAGAGCTTTTTCCAGACCTAAAAGTTGAAAACCGGACTGAAAACAAAGAAAAATCCTAAAAAATTCAAATTTGACCGACCTAGACAATCAAACTGACAGCACCAAAACCTATCTCATGGCAGTAGCTACTTGGCACCAGAGGCTACCATGTGAGAATCAGTAATCAAAGTTAGCACCCTGATGTGCCACATGGCCCAACTACTAGCTGACACGTGGCCCAGTCATACCCAATAAGTGCCACATGGGCCAACCGAAAATTGCCACCTAGCATCATTGCCCTCTACCGACCACCAATCATCACCGCAAACTAAGTTTGGTCACTGGATTGCTATCTACCGCCGTCACCGATCAGTCTGTACCACTTCCTTCAATCTTATTGTTCACTGCTAGTCATGTTACCTATAATTAGTCAGTCTGTTTGTTTCCCGGTCAAATACAATTTCCTCATATTCTGAAATATTTTTGTCATTTTTTTACTTTTATTCAGATAAATATTCCTAAAATCTATCTAGCTAAGGTAAAATTCCACTAAAACGTGGCTTTATTTCATGTTTATCTAGCTTCCCTGGCCACTATCTAAATCCCAGGTCTTCAACCTCCTAAACTCACAGTTTAACATTTTGAACCCCAAATCCTTGCAGGTCTCTCTCTCTCTCTCTCTCTCTCTCAAGTGCCATTTCTCCCTAAAAACCTTTCAAATTTATTTTGTTCTTGATTTCTAGCATCTCACAATTCCAATTCAGCTCATGATCTGGTTAAATTCTCGACAATTAGATTTATGGCAAAGTTAGAAGTTAAATTATACTCAAAACTGCATTAGATTCACATGGAGTTACATATCCAAATTTATTTTTATTCTAACCCTACCTTTTTTTTCTTTCTTTATTAAATAGGTTGCAATTACCTTATTATAATTAAGTATAATTTTATCATTTTACACTTATTTGTTTTGTGCGTATTATGTTTATTTGCTTTTTTGTTTATTATGTTATATTTATGCATTTGAGTTAATTATCTAGTTATTTAGCTTAAATAATACTTTTTCTTAAAAATCACCATCTTACTATTTTTCATAAGATTATTTCTTTTAGTTAAATCCATATATGAAAATCTAGTTCCTAAATTCACTAATTTTAATAATAATTTAATACATGATTTATGTAGTGATTAACATGTTCGAGAGCTTAAAAAATACAAAAATTGTAGTGATTTGTGTGCTTTCTAACGTATTTATACCAGTCAAATGACACCAAAACTTTATCATACAATATTCTTTATTTACGATTTCAAATACAATCATAATTAGAGAACTGAAGTATGCATTTAGACTTTATGGATATAGTATATAGTAAGAATAAGAGAAAATATGAATGAACCCATTATTTTAGGTAAATAAAACTATATTAGTCATTATTATAATAATTATGGTAATTGTAATAAACTTATTATTTTAAACCATAATTTTAGAATTTTTCAAAAAAAATCATAATTTTAGACAATTAATATAATTTTAGGTAATATTAATGATAAAATAAAATTAGCATAATTATAAGATAATATATTATATACAAAATTAAAATTTTTATTTAAGTTTAAATGATAAGAAAAACTATGTTACATTAGTATAATTAATATAATAGTTTAATATTAAAAATAAAACCCATTTTTCTAATTCAATAAAATCTATTGTAATTTACTATCAAACACAATAGTCTTTACCTTTTTATGAAAACTAGTATATTATCCTCGCAATGTGCGGCGATGCATAATGCGTTCAACTTTGTATATTTTTTTTAATATAAACAAAATATTAAGATTTATGAAAAAATTTAAAATAAAATTATTAAAAATAGATTTAATAATGTATCATTTTAAGTTTCTGAACACTTCTTTATAGGCAACATTAACAGTTTCGTCTGTGATTTACCCCTCGTCATTAATGACTAAGACTTTCAATCATCGTCTGCTTGTAACCCTGGAAAGAGTAACTTACAATTGGCCATGTGTAAAAACAGGCCTTTCAAGATACAATCCAACTTGAGGGAGTGATTGTTCCTGACTCTTGTTTACGATCATGGCAAAAGACATCATGATAGAAAACTGTCGGTGCTGAAACTTGAAAGGTATCTTAATGTCAGATGGGGTCAGTGCCATTCGGAGTATAAATACCTTATCTCTCGGTGTTGAACCATAGAATGAACGAGCTTTAATGTCTCGATTTCCAAGTTCAGTTATGATTAATCTTGCTCCATTACACAATCTTGCTGAGGGATCTATATTTCTCATGAGTATAACAATTATACCTTCTTTTAGAGTGATGGAATTATTTGAAACTCCGAGCATTTAATGCTATTTAAGAATTTAGGCGTATGAACGTGCTCCATAGATCTATAGGTTTGATGGTACTTTTTCCTGACAAACATTTTATGAAACCATGTGGTTATTGATCAATTCCACGATGCATAACGTAGGAGCGAGTAATGCTCTGCGTTGCAAATATTTTTTTTTTTTTATGGTTGAGGTAATCAGGGTAGGTACTATGTACAATTACAGATATTGAGTCTTAAAAATCTTGTATGAGGAGGTTAGCAGGTATACACACCTTTTCTATTCCATCAATGGAGTTTCCAACCTTACCATCCTCAATCACAAGAAGCCATTTGGAGAAATCACGAAGCTTTTCTAGATCTTCATCAGTCCGTTCAGATTGTAACCTCATATTTTTAGTGAGCTTCAACACCTCGCAATAGGACCACAAGTACGAAGAATTCAATGAAGCATATACAATGTCTTGCCTGGAACCTAATTTTAAAAGTATAATAAATTACTATTATTATTGTATTTAAATATAAATTAAATGTGTGCAACTGCGGATTAATTTTAGAAATAATAAAAAGTATATATCTGAAATTACCACCTAGGACGATCGTCTTACCCCCAAAAAGTAATTCTTGATTAACTAAATTTTCTTAAGGGTATGGTCAAGGACTTTAAAACAGTATCTGTGTGTCATGGTGACCCGTCCTAAATTATCAACTTGGTCATGATAATAAGCTTAGCTAGCAGGGTACCTTGTTTATATTGCAAGTAGAGTCCTCATTGAGAGAAAGTGGAATCTTGAATCTTGAGTGAGTGGTACGACTCCTAGACAACAGAAGTGAAGCAATACCATTGGACGCTACTGTCAAGACAATTTCTTCTTTAGATCTTATACATAGCGACAAAGTCCTCCATACAAAAGTCTTACTAGTACCTCCATAACCATACAAAAAGAACATTCCTCCCTTGCTTCTATTAACAGTTGTCATAATCTTATTATAAATTACATGTTGCTCATCGATCATATTTGGTAATAATCGATGGTGCTCATCTGCTAAAGAACGTCGATTATACCTTAGTTCGTCGACAATCATTATATTATGTGCATTGCTTTGATCATAAAATCAAAAGTCTGGGGCATGGAAGGATATTGCATCATCGTCTTGCCATAATCTTTGAGAATTATTTGTAGCCTCTGCAGACTATAATTCTTCACCTCATCTGCCATGAGCTCTGCCCCTGAAAAATGCAATATTTTAGTTTTAGAATATAAATAATTCTATTGAGAATATAAATTATTTTTTGAAATTGAATTACATGGACAATGTTAATGTACCTGGATTATTCCATATAACTCTTTCTTCATGGAATATGTCATCAGAAAGAAGGTTCCATGTTTTCTCCCAAACAAATTCAGGACTAGACATGGAGTTTGATATGAGTAACATAGCGAACAATCGTCGGAGGTAGTGAGGCATTCCCTAACAGCTAGCCTCTATTATGGCATCTATATACACCTTATCATCATCCAACAATCTTAACACATAACATGCATCTCTAAAAGTGGGATGAACAACACCATTGACCGTTCTGATATCCTTATAGCTTGTCAGATCTTTAATGACATTCAACATCAATCTCATATAATAAAGCTTACCAGCGCCAGGGTGTATAAAAAAAATTCATACCAATAGCAAATGCTTTTGTTTTTCTTTTTTCCCATCTCTTAAGTTTTTGTTTCCGTACAAAGTTAGGAGAAAATTATGCATAAGTCAAATTCCTTGCCTCTGGGAAAATTCTATTCGCTTGAAACCAACCTAGGAACATAGACCTGTGAACACTCAGATTATTCGTTACCTCATCAATGAGTAGATCTTCATCGTAAATCACAGTTTGCTCACCTTCAAGGTGTAATGACATTCTTTTAACTGGGGGCTTTCTATGATGGATAGGAAAAGAGAATATTCACCATAATGCTTCACAAGGTGAAATGTACCGGCAATCATAAAATATGTCTATTTCATTCACATGTTTAGACGCATTATCCTCTTATGAGCTTCAATAAAAAGCAATAGTAATTCGGTCATGGCCTTTGTTGATGTATTTAAAAAGGTATTTGATAGAACTTGTTTAGTTGCACCATTCCACGTTGATGTAAGCTTTGTACTTTATCAATAGGAAATGATTATGTGGCACGATATATCCGATTTCATGTGTCCATTGCTTTTATTTTCCATACTTTACCTACGACTCCAACTATTTTATTTTAGAATATGGAGAAAATATAATATTACACACATTCTTATTCAAACAAAAAATTTAAAAAAAAACTTTTAAGTCTAATAAAATACTTTGATAAATGGACAAACTTTAATGCTATCAATATAAAAGTTGACGGAAGAAACCATATAATAATCAAAATATTTTGTTCATTGCAAATAATTTAGTCAAATCCCAAGAATAACAAATAATTTTGCATACTCACATGATAAGTCAGCTGTTAATGGAACAATTGTTTTTGTAGCTAATATGTAAACTTCATTTTTATTTTTCCATACAGCCTTGTTTTTCATTTTCTTTGTTTGTTTTTGGCACAAATATGGAATAAAGCTTATTTTATGAAATTCTGAAATTAAGGAATAAACGAAGTTTTATGAAATTTCGAAATAGAGAGAAATTTATAAAGTCTTATATTTCGTCAATAGCATATAAAACCTTATTCTTGTTCTGCTAAATATATAGTTTAGTATGAGTAGGAGTATTTTGGAAGTCAAATAAATTTATAAATAAAATAATTCAAACTTAAGGAATAAATTTAGCAATCAAATCCACTAATTTTATGAAATTTTGAATTTAAGGAATAAATTTGATTTCTTAAAAAAATTTGCAATATATAAAAAGTAATATTGATTGAATCTTCTTTTAATTTGATGCCATATTTTTATCGATTGATTTGTGAAAATCTAAAATTTCCTTAATATAATCTCTCAAATCTCCTTAATTGAGTCAAATATCTTTAATAATTAGATTAAAATCTTCTAATTAATTACCTAATATAAATTATTTTCATATTGAAAGTAAAAAAATAAGTCAAATAATTTGTTTTTATAACAGATCATCAATCTTCATAATAATTTTTGACACAAATATGGTAATTTCAATCACTTACTAAAAAATTACTACTATATAGTTTTTTTTATAATAATGACATATATTGATTTGATTACGTGGAAAATTTTTGTATGCACTTAAACATTTTCTAGCTAATAAGTATATATTTTCCTGTTGCATTTATTATTTTTTAATATATATTTTTAAAATTTCCTTGCAACATTAGTAGCTAAAAATGAAAATAAACTTATAGATTATTTATTTTTATAAATTTGTAAAAATAAAATTAAATGATTTATATTATAGTCCTAAATTATCTTCATTAGATCTTAATATTTGTAATTTAAATATAAGTAATAAATAAAAATGTGTATGATAAATAAATTAGTCCAATTTTTATGGCATATATGATTTTTAAAGTAAACTAAGCACAATCACTATTGTATAAAAATTAAAAATTCACACTCCTACATAACGGATAAAATTTAAATTTTATTTTATATAGTAGAAGAGAAGATTCCTATAACAAAAAAGGGAAGTTCTATTAGGAATGAGATAAAAAATAAATAAATAAAAGGAAACCATAATGTGGTGATTTTCTAAAATCAGTTTTCACTTCCAAAAACTATTCTTAAAATCGTTCAAAAATAAAAGTACACAAATTCAACCAAATGCATTTCGTTTAATTTTGGAAGCAAAAATAGAAATTAAGAAACTAAAACGGAAACAAATGACCCTTAAGTAATTAACATAAAAAATGCTAAAGGGTCACCTTCAAAAATTATTTTTGAATATAAGACTAATTCTCTTTCTTGATCACTACCTTTTTAGGCTTACTTGTAGAATTTTCGGCATTGAGATCTTCTTCATCTAAAAATGCCAAAGGAACATATTTACTTCTTGTTCTTTTAGCAAGGGGTTTGGGCATGCGAGACACTTTTCACTTCGGTTAATGAATCCTATAATTAACAAAATTATCATTTAATAACAAAGTTTTGAAAGCAAAAAAAAACTTTAGATAGTGCATTTATTTGACAAATATGAATATGTATGACCTTAATCTCATCTCGATTTATATTTTCTTCAGTATTATTGCCTCCATTATCCTATAAACATAATTTATAAAATTAATATTATAGCAATACATTATTTAATGATAAAAAATTATATATACTAAATTTTGAGATTTTAAACTCACAAGTAATGGCTTAGATTTGACATTTTACTCATTTTTTCAATAATATATTGGTCTCTGCATAGTTTATAACAAACAAATTATTTTTCTCTCCATAGTCCCATTTGAACATTACTTTTTTTTTATCAAAAACTTTGTCTAATTCGTTAGAATTACTTCCCAAAGTACTAAACTGTTATAATAAATTTTGTAAATAATAGGTGTGTAATACAATACTCTAAAATAAATCTATGAAATTACGTTAGCAAAGTCAAATGCTGTTATTCCCAGCATATGCATCGCTTCTCAAACCCACACTAATACATCCATAAAACGGGTGCCATCAAAGATATTTAATTCAAGCATGTACCTATATTAGTAATAAAATGAGTATGAAATTTTTGAGTTAATTATTTTTAACGACTAATGCAAAAACAACTCATTATTACCTTTTTAGTGGGTTGGGATCCAATCCATCACATTTCGTACATTTAGAGGTTGCCTCAAACTTTTCTATCTTACTTTTACATATATTGCATCCAAGATAAGTTATGTCTTCAGTGTTTAATACGTCAAACACAGTACCAATAAATAATCCAGAAAGTCCCTCTCTATTAAATTAAATATTTGTTTGTTATTAATTTTTTAACCAAAAGTTTAAATGCTAATATTAATTTTTAAAAATTAATTTTAAATTCTATTATTAACTTTCTAACAAAAATTTAAAATGCTAATATTAATTATTTTACTTCTTTTGTATTTTATAAATACTCAATATTCTTCACTTTAACAATGGCAAAGTCCATATTACTGGACACCGTAATGCTAGGCTGAGCTAAAATTTGACTAATAATTTTTTTGTCACTATTTCGAATGGCTATTAACATATATTTAACAAGGGGTGTCAAAAGCTGACCCGACCTGCTAACCTGACACGAACCCGACCTGCTAATAGCGGGTTAGGGTTGAAATTTTCGACCTGTTTAATTAAATGGGTCGACAAGAATACGACCTGAAAATAAATGGGTTAGGTTCAGGTTGAAAAACTCAATCCGCAGGTCGACCTGTGTAACTGTTAATAATAATAATAATAATAATAATAATAATAATATTATTATTATTATTATTATTATTATTATTATTATTATTATTATTATTTTATGTCTTTTATGTACATAAAATTAGTTTTATTAAAAAAAAGTACATAAAATTATTAATATTGAAATCATATTATATGGGTTAAATGGGTTAGGGTCAACTTGAAATTAGCAGGTTAAATGGGTTTCAGATTGACTCGTTTAACCTATTTATCTTTAAAAAATAAAAAAAGCTTAAACAGATCAGGTCAACCTGTTTATTAAACAGATCAGGTTAGGGTTGGAGAGTTTTCAACCCGAACCTGCTTGACACGAACACGAACCCGACACGACACGACCTGTTTGACACCCCTATATTTAACATGTAAAACTTTAGGAAAAAAAATATAATTATTTGAAATTTAAATAATTTTTTAAATAATTAATTAGTTTTTCTCACTTTAGCTTGAAATCAACGATTTGCAGGAGATCATTATTAATTCATAGCTTGGAGACATTTCATGTGTTTCGCATGTTAATCCGCTCTATATAAACAGATTAGGTATACTCAAAAGATTTATTAAAAGTGAAACTTGTATGTAATATTATAATATGTATACCTCCAAATTTCCTGCCAGGTACCAATTGTATGATGACAACAACATGCTCAGTATGACACTTCAAGTAAGGTAAAATTTGATCGACAAATTCTCCCTAAAAGGTCGCTATTATTCGATTTATCTTGTGTTTATTGATTCATAAAATTATTTATTAAAAAAAAAATAATATAATATGAGATATTGTTTTGAAAAGCATAAATATTTGATAATTACTTATGATCTTATAGCTCGATATTCATAAATTTTGTTGTTTTGTCTGCTGGATCATTTTGCTTAGGTTCACCGAGTGAGATAACCTCTCCTATGACATCTACAAAGTTTTGTGATTTTAAATATCATATAACATAAGAACTTAACATATAGAAAAAAATTAAATGAAAAAGAAATTAATTTATAGCACCAAATAATTATGTGTCGTCAAATTATTGATATTTAGGAGCGTTCCAAAAGAACAAAAGTTGAAAATATTGCATTGAAAATCAAGATTGTTCATGGGCTTAACTACAAATTTGCTTGTCAATGCCAACTTGAATTTGTGGTTAGTTGGCTTCAAAGTCACCTTATTTGCATGAACACTAAATATTCTCATCAGGTAATACCCAAGCTACTTTATTCTTTTTTTTCCAAATTTAGCAGTTATATGCTTTGACATAGAAGTTTAAATGCAATTATTTTAAAATTTAAACATGAATATAAAAGCAATAGTTTATTTAAAAACTTACATATGATCTACCACTATATAAGCGTTTAATTATAATAAAATTATCTACCTTTTCATCATGCAAAATCCTTTCTATAGCAATCAAATTGTTTAGATTGGTGCATTGTGTAATTCTCCAAATATGTAAGATTCGTATTCTAAGCACCCAATTTTTCATATTGACATTCAAATCATCAATAAAATCAACCTATAACAAATAAAAAAAAATAATAAGAAGAACATGATTATGATATACAATGAGATTTTGTGTTTACAACAAAGATAATTAAACTAATTTTAATGTTTATTTAAATAACTTACATGATCAGTGGTAGTCATTATATTGCGCAATGTACTTGATTTTGTCATCTGCACAAATGAATTTGATTAGAAACAAATTCAAAGAAAACACATACATAATATAATAATTTACAAATGCAAGAACTTTAAAACATATGATATGTAATCATCTCACTTCAATAAATAGGAAGAAACTTATAAAATATTGTATTTTTTCAAATATATATAAAAGCTTATTCTTGTTTTTTTAAATATATAGTTCAATATTGGTGGAAATATTTTGGCAGTTAAATAAATTTATACATAAAATAATTTAAAATTAAGAAATAAATTTAGCAATCAATTTTTTTAATTTTGTGAATTTTAAATTTAAGGAATAAATTTGATTTCTTAAAAAAGATTTGTGGGTCTTAATTTCTTATTTTTTCCTTTTTTCTTTATCTTGAAAAAAGAAAGGAAAGGATTCATTAATTTCTTAGGAATAATCTCGATAATTAGAATGTATTTAAAGGTGATATGATTCCTCAAGACTTTCCATAATTTGATAAGAAATGACTATCTTTCTATATATTTATAACGGAATCAAAATTTAACAACTTTTCAATTTAAATCTATAATTGATGTGGCTCATTATTACTTATGAAAGAAAGACGGAAAGAAATAATTAATTTACTGAAAATAATCTCAATAATTAGAGTGCATTTAAAGATGATATTTGATTTCTTAAAAAACATTCATGGGTCTTAATTTCTTTTTTTTTCCCTCTATCTTGCTTCAATTTTGTATTAATAAAATCAAAATGTTTATAATGGCTTTTGGTACAAATATGGTAATTTTGATCCAACAAATTACTTAATTTTAGCGCAATTACTAGCAAATAAATAATTACTTAATTTAAATTATTTTTATATTTAAAGTAAGAAAATAAGTCAAATATTTTGTAAGAAAATAAGTCAAATATTTTGTTTCTATAACGGTAAACCAATATTCGTAATGGCTTTTGGCACAAATATGGTAATTTTAATCCAACAAACTACTTAATTTTGGCAAAATTAGTGGCAAATATATAATTACTTAATTTAAATTATTTGTATATTTAGAGTAAGAAAATAAGTCAAATAATTTATTTCTATAATGGTGCACCAATTTTTATAATGACTTTTAGCAAAAATATAGTAATTTTAATCCAACAATTTGTTATTTTTGGCTCAAATATAGATTAATGATGGAAAGGGATGTAAAACCCTTAAATAGTTACTACATAAAGATTATGTATTTTTTTTTTATATTAATGCTATATAGAAAGTTGCCAAAATTAAAGAATTTTTAATTAGAAAATCCTAAAATTTTCAAAATTTTCTTAATCACAAGGGTTTTCTAATTTAATTAAGATATTTTTAATTTTAAAAAGAAAATATGAAAATTAATTTTTTTTTTTATGAATACTTTTATTGTTGGTTTAAGCGATTGAAAATATTTAAATATAGGTCAAATATTTTCATAACTAAATGAAATAATAAACATGGAATGTTAGATTTTACAAAATAAAAACAATTTTAAATAAATATTTAACTACAATTTTCACGGTATTATCCTTTTGAAAATTTTGGATTTTTCTATTTATATATAATAGTTTAAAAATTTTATTCTATATTTTTAAAAGTCAATGGAAAACTTATAAAATATGCAAATTTCTATATCATCTTTTGTCTTTACATAATAAATGAGTATTAAATTTTTATATCATATATTGAAACAAATTTAAATTGAAAATAGAACATAAAAAATGATTGAATTTGAATTAAAAATAATAATAATATCTTTAAATGTGAAAATTAGAAATTGATTTTACAATGTGGATCTGAGAAATATTATATTTCTATAGCATGAATCATTAACATTATATGAAAATAATTTTAAAAGTAAAAATACTATGAATATCTATAAAAATGATTAATGGACCTAAAGTTTAAGGAATAATAATAATAATAATAAATTATTATTATTATTATTAACAATTATGACATATACAGAATATCAAAATATCTACTGATAAATTTGAAAATATATAAGTTTTTCATAGTTCCTAATACATATTAAGACTTATTATATTTTTTTATTTTTTAAAAAATGCATATTATGGTCCAAGCAAAATATAATAATAAATGTTGAATTCAAGAGTCTTATTATTAATATTTTAGTGACATAAACTAAATAACAAAAATAAAAAATAGAAATATCCTTATTTTATTATTATGCATAATATTGATATGCTCAAAAAAATTTAGTATGGATATAACTTATTTTCTAAACATCCATTATTTCTAATCATATCTTAAACTTTCTCGTTGAAAAAATAATATAATTAGTTAATGTTGTTAATTCTTTGAGTTTCCATCTTTTTAGAAGCTTTATAAGCTTTAACTTTTCAAGTAATAGTGGTACATTCAATAGTTTTTGAGGAAGATCTTGATCACTAGGAATCAAGACTTTTTCAGTTATCATTTTGGTAAAAAATGAATCTAGTACAAAAATAAGGAAGAAATTATTTAAAAAAATAATTTCAAATACATGAAAATAAATTGTAAATTCATATATAAAAGTAAATAAAATACAACAACATGATCAAAATAATGTTGAATTGTTTGACACGCATCTAGAATTGCTATATTGTTGTCATTAGCCTTTTGAAATTAAAAAAAAAAGAAATTTTATAAAAAAGAACTAATGAAAATAAAAGTATACAAAGCAAGTTTTTGTGCCAACTTTCACTCATTCAATATTCTCACGATAGGCATTTAGAATTGTGGCCTGATTATAGGCTATTTATAATCAAAATTTTATTATAATTTTTAAATTACATACTTGATTGTAGGCAATAATTGTGGTTAATTATAGTAAATTCAATTTTTAAGCCATAATTGTGGGGTATTAGTAAAATAATTATGGATAATTGTAATAGATACATTATATTTATGTGGAAATAAAATATTAGAGTCTAATATAATATTATTAGAATTCAATGTAATCATTGCTATATGTAGATTTTATGGAAAATTTAGTATAGTTGTGAAATTTTAGAAGAATAATTTTGTATTAGTATAAAATATTTCACTTAAAAATTAGTATAGAATTTTTTAATGGTAACTATGTATTTAAAATCTTTAAATGTAAAATATTTTATTACTAAATATATAATTCATATTAAATTAATTTTTAGCTAAATTTTTTTAGTGTTTCATGCTATTTTTAAAAATAACATGTAGGCTGTTTTATTTATATATAATAATAGATTTTCATAAATTAATAACTTATTATTTTTTATTTTATCATGCTTGCTAATAAATAATAATAATAATAATAAAAATAAAAGTTTATATTTAAAATAAGAAAGATAAGTCAAATAATTTATTTTCAAAATGGTACATTAATCTTCATAATAGTATATCCTTAATAATAAAATTAAAATCTGATAATTTTTTATTATTTTTAAAAAAGTAAATAAGATGTGCTATTATTTAATTATTTTACTTATTTTTATGAAATTTCATAAATTAAAAATTTATTTCTTTATTTTGTTATTGTATGATAATGATAACAATAATACAAATAATTATGTTCAATTTGATATTTAAAGTTAAAAAAAAAAGTCAAATAATTTTTTTTATAATAGTACACCAATCTTCATAATGGCTTTTAGCATAAATATATTAATTTTAACCCAACATATTACTTATTTTTGGTACAATTACTGGCAAATAAATAATTTAAATTATTTTTATGAGATTTTCATAAATTAAAAATTTATTTCTTTATTTTGTCATTACAATTTTCAGAAAATTTTTGGGTAATGACAATATTTTTAATAATTAGATTAAAATCTAATAATTAATTAGGGTAAACTTTCTTAATAAGAGTTGTATTAATTGAAAGAAAAGTCAAAGTACTTATTTAATAATTTTCATATTATTATCTTTTTTAGATCTTTGAGTTTTCCTATTTATATATAGATATAAATAATAGATACATAATAAATTTATATAAGTGTTTAAATATTTAAATGCAGAGGTGTACAAAAATAACTGAAATTCGGTTTTCGAATTGAAACTGAACCGAAAATTCAGTTAACCAAATTTTTGGTTCGATTATCGGTGTAGCATTAGGAGAAATCAAAAAATTCGGTGCAATGATCGGTTTTGATAGTTCATGAACCGAACCAAATTATATTATATTATATTATATAAAACTAACCCACCCTAAAATCCTCATATCTCTTCGTCCTCGTTTCCTCTGCCTCTCTTCTCTCTAGCAGCGACCCTTCCTCTTTCTCAGCCGCGCCGCTTCGCCCCTCCCCTTCCTCTTTCTCAGCCTTTCCTCCTTTTCATCTTTTCTACCTCTCTCTCAAACTCCGATCTAAGCCAGCCAATGCTTCCCTCCTTCAAGCCGCTGTCGTGCCTCCCACCGTCATCGCTCCTCTTCAGCTCTCTCTATATTTTTCTCTTTTGTTGTGTATATATATTTCAAGTACTACCTTTTTCTCTACAATCGGCCTCAGTCCTCAGATCTGAACAGTTTTCTCCTTTTTTTCCCTGCTTTCTTGTTTGGTTTCTCGAAAAAATAATCATGAATAGTGTGCCAAAAGAGGGAGAAAACAGCTTTTCTCTTGATCTTCTCAAGCAAAAAATGGCTGAGTTCGCTAAAGAAAGAGACGGATCAATTTCATAGCCCAAAAAATTTGCTTTTAGCATTATTCTGCTGAGTTTTTTTTCCCAAGTTTATAAATAATTTATTTTTTATCGTTTTTGTTTGATTTGTTGTGTTTGTTTATTGTTTATGTTATATGTTATTGTTTGATTTGCTATTTAGATTTTTTATTTCCGAGTCTTCTAGTACCATAATCATCGACGGTGGACGGCCTGAAGCAGCTGAAAAGTCGATGAAAGGTTACTGATTTGGATTATTGTAATTTTGATTTTAATTTGGATTATTGTAATTTTGATTTTAGTTTCTGATTTAATTTTCGATATCATTTTTGTGACCTCTGATTATTGATTATAATTTGAGTAATTGAATGAATTGTAATTGATTGATATTGGATGGTATGAATGAGTTTGTGAAATGTAGGTTTTGAATGCAAAATCAGTGACAGGATTCCTGTTTTCTGAATAATAATTCGGTTTTTCACCACATCGAAAACCAAACCGAGTTCGGTTCGGTGTGTATTCGGTTTTTCATTCTAAAGTTCGGTTTTCGGTTTTTTAAAAAAATTTCGGGTTTACATTCGGTTTCATAGTTTCAGTTCGACTAGGTTCACCGAACCAAATTTGTACACCCTTATTTAAATGTTATAATTTGTGAGACTAAATCTTGCTTTCCTTATTAAACTAAATTAAATTAAATTTCAACTAAATTAAATGGTAAAATATAATAATTTAATGGAAGTTGTTTTAATATTGTCTTAAATTAAGATATAAAAGTGTTTAAATATTTAAATGTTATAATTTGTGAGACTGAATCTTGCTTCCTTATTAAACTAAATTAAATTAAAAGTCAACTAAATTAAATGGTCATATATAATAACTTAATTGAAGTTGTTTTTAATATTGTCTTAAATTAAGATATAAAAGTGTTTAAATATTTAAATATTATAATTTGTGAGACTAAATCTTGCTTCCTTATTAAACTAAATTAACTTAAATGTCAAACAAATTAAATGGTAATATATAATAATTTAATGAAAGTTGTTTTTAATATTGTCTTAAATTAGTATATAAAAATTTATGATTTTAATGTATTTATGCATTTTTTGTAAAATAATACACCACAAACTTTGTTTTTTTACAAAACATGCCCTATGAACCCTAAAGGAAAAATGGAATTTACTTTAAAATTATCAAAAAATTGTCAATCATGAAAGTTTACCCTCTCTAGTCTAATTTTTTTTTCTTAATAGCATAAGATTTTTTATTCCCTTGTGGGTTTCCAAAAAAAAAAATAACGAATTAAAAGTATAATTATTAATTAGTACTTGTAGACTGAATGGTTGTCTTAGCCTCTGTTATAGAGGAAAGGATATTTACTGTAATACACGGAACCAAATTTTGAAATCGAGATTAGCAGTGTCGTACAGACTAGTGTAGTATTATTTTCGATAATAATAATAGAAATTTATAATTTAAAAATTATAAAATAAAAATTAATATTAATAATAATAATGATTATAATAATAATTATTAAAATATATATATGTTATTAAGATAAAAAAAAAAAGGGTTAGAAAATTGAGATAAGATAAGATGAAAGTTAATGAAAGTTGAAATTGTGAGTTAAAGCTCAAAATCGGACAAATGGAATTTAAAGCAAACAAAAAAAAAAGAAGCTAGAAAGAAAAATAGAGTACCCGAAAAACGAAGGAAAAATTCAAAACTTTGAATCTAAATCTGTGTATTAAATCAAAAATCTAAGCTTGTAGGATTGTGGGGTAAGGTGAGAGGATTCCAAAACAGTCAAGAACAGCTCCGACCGACGCCAGATGGTGACGAACGGTGTGGTCAAAGATTGAAGCTCGTTAGTCAACCGAAACTTCCAGCTGGATTTCCGTCGCCTACGGTGGTTGGCCGCCCGAGCTAGGACCTCCAGACAGTTGGGGAAGTTGAGAGGAGCCGGTGGGTGCTGGTCTTGCTGTCGGGTGACGCCGGAAACGGCAACGGGCCGGAAGGCCCATACCGCTGCAACGTGAAGAAGAAGCAGAGTCTGGGAAGAAGAAGATTCAAAACGCAAGGAAGGTGCGTGTTTTAGGCAAAACGACCGCGTTTTGGGGCGAAAGTTCCGTTTGGTCCCCGAGCTTCAAATGCGTCTTCAGGTAAGCCCAGACATTTCATTCTAGCCCCTGAAGTCGCTTTGATTATATAATTAGGTTCAGAATTTCAATTTAATCCGGAAAACTTGGCAAATATCAATCTAGTCCCTCTGCTTTTCATCTTAGGGCCCCTGATCTTGCTGTAGTTTTTCAATTAAGTCCTGAAATGTTTAATTTAGCCCTTAAACTCATTTAATTATTATTTTTAGGTCCAACAGAAAATAAATAAGGGTAAATAAATTTATCTACTTAATTTTTAATAACTTAGGACCCCAATTTAAATTATATAAATTATCGAAAATATATAAATATTATTTTTAGGA
>CATIWJ010082480.1:0-14375 GCA_949640765.1 Croton laevigatus | reverse complement strand
CCAATTTTAATATTTTATAAATGGTCTCTCAGATTTATTAAACGGCTCTGTTAATCAATTCTAGATTTGATCAGGTTTTAAAACTTATGATTATGATTCCAAAAAATTTAAAAGCCGGAATCAAACCATGGTGGAAAGTTTCCAGTTATAGTTCTGCGATCGATGATTTTAATTCTAGTTACGATTCTTTTGTTATACTTACCATATTAATAGTTTAATTTAAATGAGGCATTTAAAGAAAAAGAAGGATAATAATCTCGGGTTCTAATTAATTTCGAATGGTTGTATCTCCAAAAGTTTGTGGAACCGAAACCAAATTGAAGTTGGACAATTATGATTATATCTTTTGGCAGATGCAGTTTCGGTTAGAACCAATGACTAGAATGGTTAAATTCTTATTTTTTTCAGGTCCTACAATAGTTAAGTTGCATGCATTAGTTATATTCAGGCATGTATATATTTTTTTTAAAGGTATATATAAATGCATAGTGATCTATAATTGTACGCCCTATCCTATCCTATATACACAATTATATATTGTATGTTTCGTAAGCAATTTCTCTATCTCCTTAATTGAAGATACAAAATGATATGTTACAAGATGAAATGATGGGTCATCCCCAGCTACCAAAATTGCAGCCATTAAATTATGAGCCACCTTATTTTGATTAATGTTGTTATCTCTTTTCCAATTTTTACGTACCATATTAAGAAAATTTTGTCAAAACTGTTCATGCAAAAGAAAACTTTTTGGCTCAGCTGCTTCTTAAGTCTTGTTAACTCAATAATTTCATGTGCTTCAGAATAAATTGAATCATTGGTTAGATATCATTAACTTTTATTCAGTGGTCTAATTTGCATTTTGGTGTAATAACAAGAGATAAGTCTCTTATATTGGAGAAACTATTTAGTGAAACCATTAACTCCTATTAACTCAATAGGGTGAGTTGATACGACGGTCCAATTATAAAATCGTTGTACCAACTCATCATACTAAACTGAGTTGGTACAATTGTTTTACTATATAATTTGAGGTTGTTTCATATTTCATAATAACTCCCAAAAAAAAATGAAAAAGAATTCACTAATAAAAAAGAGTAAAAAAGATAGTTTTATTATTAAAAAGAAAAACTGCATATAAGACCATTTTATAACCACTCATGCCATCAACAAAGTGCATACGCACATAGTTTATAACAAGTTGATGGTAGTTGTATAAAACATTACTACAACCATAAGCTTATTACATGTTTACAAATAGTTTACAAAATCATTAACAAATATGCAATTATCTTTCTTTGTTTATGGCCATAACTAACCAAAACATGAACAAACCTTTAATCAAATCAATAACTGGTTGGATCAAGAAGTATGTCAATGGCAACTAGTGGAAATCACATCGAAAAAGAAACTGAAACTCAATGATTCAAAAACTTGCTAGAAAGGAATTAAAGTGGAGCAAGTAGATCTTTCTTTGACTATGGTGAAAGACCATTTTAAATCGAAAATAGTTGTGATCTTGTTGAAAATACTACAAAAAATGTAGGAAGAAGAAGAATAAATGACATAACACACCTACACAGCACGCAAGACGAAAAAAGAATGATGGAGATAATGATGAAGCACGATGAAAACAATGAGGAGTACGACCAAAGTACAAGCGAATTGTTAAAGAGATAACCTTAATAAGGTTAAAAATAAAAATTGAACATATTTATAATTTTATTAAAAAATAAAACTATTTTGTGTAATAACATAAAAAACAGTACCGTTTTTATATATACATCCATATAATTTCTATTTATATAGCGGGGTGAATATAATTATTTGGCCTATAGTAAAATGGATTAATGAGCATATACTAACTAGGCCTGATCTATTAAAAATTAGGGATTAAGAGTGAAAGAAATAAATAACATTTTTTCATATTTTATAAGAAATAAATTGCTCAAAGTTTCAAACATTAAGTAAATAAAACTTTTTGGTGGTATATACCACTATATATACCATTTGTGCCACTAATATATAGTATATGTATCATTATACATACCAAACTTTTTAAATAATAACATATGTATCAATTTATAAAAAGTTACATTAATTAAATTTTAATATAATTATATAAACAAAATATTAATTTCTTTTAGTAGTATTAATATTTATTTACTAGGTATTATTATTTTTAAAAAAATTAAAATAAAGTCAATAATATAAAAATTATTTTGAAAAAAGTATAAGTTTTTTCAACTGCACTCGATTTCGAATGCCTAACTAGGATTCAATTAATTTGCATTTGAATACTACAAAGTCTCATTAAGAGGATAGTCCTACCAACTCAATTCTCTCCAGTCATGACTCCAAGATTTGAACCCTGTTTAAAATATTCAGCATTTCATCTCGCGAGACCAACTGGTCGATTATAAAAATGCAAGTTCTTAGTCATTTTAAAAAAAAGTTAAGAGAAAATACTCTTAGGTCTCCATTGTTTCGCCTAATATACTCTCAAGTTCTTATGGTTTGAAAATAGATTTGTAGGTCTTCATTGTTTTGGAGTGCCTTGAGTCATTTGTTCATTTTAAACTGAAAAATAATTTTCCTTTCAGTTGCTGGAAATAGTTAAGTGACCGAACCAAATTTACTGTCATCATTAGAGGCGTTAAACCAACCAACCAAGACCATATTTTCAAAACTCTCTGTCCAGCAAACTCATTGGTATTCTCAGTTGTTTTGATCAGTGGTCAATTGGCTATGAAAAACAAGAAAAGCATATTACAGCTTAAACTTCAAACAACGATTTAGCTGACAACTTCCGATGGTCGTTTAACAAAATTGAGGACATATTTGAACTTCTTTTGTTGAGTTCTTTTGATTGGTGTATATATTTGTTAAGTTATGTTTGAGTTGTGAGTTTGGGCTAAATGACAAAAAATTTCAAACGGCAATTTCGAGGCATTCGGATGGTTAAATGGAGGTTTTGAGGCTATAAACCGAAAGGTCTTGTCCTCACGATTCTAAAGCACCCGATATTTCCAACTTTTACCACAAGAATTCAAATTTATGAAATTTGAATGATAAATTACTTTTTAATCCTTCTACCATTAATGACCAAAGGAAGAAGACAAGCTAAATTTCCATTAAGTCCCTAAATTTACAAGAAAGATAATAATGAGTCCTAAAGGAAAATTACTTTTTGGACTTAAACCAAACGGAAGGACCTAATGGTTAATGATCCAAAACTGTATGCACTCATAAATCCATTTTCATATCATAAGGACCCAAGAGTTTATTAAGCAAAACTATAGGGATATAGATATATATAAGTTAATAAATATAGTCAAGTTAGCTCATAAAAAAGTCTTGGTTTTATATTCCTTCTTTCCAATCTCTTAAGGTATGTCCAAAAAATGGAAATTAAAATAATTACATTTTTCTTCATTCTTTTCTCCTGATTTCCTTCAATCCAAACCAAGGCTAATAGAGGAAGCCATTAATGTCCACCTCTCTATCAAAACTCTAACAAGCAAGTGGATTCAATATATAAGCACTCTACTCTATTCCACAAGGGAATTGGGGAAGGAAATTTTATGAGGATGAATCCAGCTCATCAGGCTGATAACAAGGTGTTTTTCCAATAGACCACTACCCTTTGCCCCAATTACTAACAAGTTTAATTCACCAACAAATTGGATAAAAACTGGGCATTTATGTTTAATTTGCCTAATATTTTATAAATCTGATCAAAATGCATATCATGGACAAGTTTGAGGGCCAAACCGTACTATAACTTGTAATAATATGAGGACTAAGTTTTCCACAACAGAAAGCTAAAAGAATTTCCAATGCAACGATGAATTGCTTTCATTTAATGGGAATATCAGAAAAATACAAATACTTTAAAAAAAAATATCTAATGCTAATGTCTATCTGACCATTCAGCTGATATGTTAATAGATAACGTCTGCCATGTATTTTATTTTTAGAGGAGTACTAGAAATTGCACACAAAGAAATAAAAAAAATTAAAAAATATTAGTTTTTAAAAATTAAGCTCTAAAAATAAACCCCTACCCAAGTAATCCACGTTAACATTGGATGCTCCGATTAGGGCTGCAAACGAGCCGAATACAGGCCTGCTCGTGCTCGGCTCGTTTATAAACAAGCGAGCTCGAGCTTGGCTCATTAATTAAATGAGCCTGGATTTCCAGCTCGTGCTCAGCTCGTTTATTATCGATCCGAGCTCAAGCCGAGCTTTTATCGAGCGAACACCGAGCAGCTCGCCTTTTTACATGTATTTTTTCGAGCGAGTCGAGCATTAGCATGCTCGTGCTCGGCTCGTTTATTAAACGAGCGAACTCGAGCTCGGCTCGTTAATTAAACGAGTTTGGATTTCCCGCTCGCGCTCGGCTCGTTTATTATCGATCCGAGCTTGAGCCGAGTTTTTATCGAGCGAACACCGAGCGGCTTGCGAGCTGCTCTGCTTATTTGCAGCCCTAGCTCCAATAAACAAAAACGAAACGAAGTCCCGTAGCGAGCGAGGGGCGAAACGGCAACCCGTTAAACGTTCGCTGCCTGGGCTTCTTCATCCCTTCTTTACCGTTACCCTAATTTTCCATTGGGATTCCAGTTTTTGGCTGTCCTCCTTGCTGCCGGTAACTGCTTCTTCTAGAAGGTGAATTTTCTCTTTTTTTCTGTTGCACATGGTGTTCTTTAGTTCAATTGACCTTTCTGATTTCGTAGAGAAATTAGAAATTTTGTTTGATTTTACTGGTTTTTTTTTATTGAAACTTGAAATGGGATTTATTATGAAGGGATTATGAGCTCAAGGATTTTACATTTTTACTTAAAAAGAGAAACTTTTGATGTGTTATTATGGAGAAGATTTGGCTTTCAACATTTGCCTTCTTCAATGCGATCAATAGCTTGAATATATATATATATATTTTTTTTTATTTTTCCCATTTGTCATTGAGCTTTGAATTTTTTTTTTTTCTAGATGTAATATGTGCTTCCAATTGTTTTTGTTTTCTCTGGAACAGAGGATTTATTGAAGTGGGGCGACTATGTCACTTTCTAGGGTTTCAAGAATTGGAGTTGAGATGGTTAAACATCTCTCAAGAGGTATTTTCCGCATTACCCATCTGTGTTTGTAATTTGGAAGCTGTATCTCTGAAATATGTCACTCATTCAGAAGCTAGTTTTTTTTTTTTAACAATCTCATTCAGAAGCTAGTTGAAATTACAGAAACTAGATACCTGAAAAAGGCATAACTGCTCAAAGTGCTTTTGTAACATTTCCAAATTACTTCTTTTTTTAGCAGGCATGTCTACATCCTTGCATAGAACAGGATTTTTACAAGCACCTTATCGTCAGTATTGGCAACAACCTCAGGTAGGTGCTTTTCTGGTTTTAAGCTTTTTTCTATTCTGTTCAGACCGTTGTTGCAGTATCATTTATAGATTCTTCTTCATTTTACTGATTTTAAGTTTGTTGTATGGTAATTGGTAACTCATACAAGTTTATTGTGTCATATTTAGGTAAATATGAATTGACATAATTAATACCTAGGTTCTTAGATAAATGAGAATCCAGTTCCCAGAAAACATTGGTCTGCAATTAGCTGTTTTTTGCTACTTCATCTTGTTGGTGACTTTTGTATTATATCTTGTGATACATAGTTGATTGGGTGTTAGATTCCATAGTCTAACTAAGCATGCATAGAAATTTCAGTTTTAAATGTGATGAGGATTATTCTGATTACCTGCAGTTTATGCCTCTAAATACTGTTTGGGCTGCAGGAGATTGGTGTAATCATCTTTTTATCGTATTGCCAATTTAGTGGAATTGTAGAATAGTTAATTATGATGATAAACATAATATGCATGACCAGAAAAAGTGATCTTCTGATGATTATATTCTTAAATCAATCAGTTCCTTGATTTAATTTCTCCATTTATGGTGACATTTTAATGTAGAGTTGATTAGCAAAGACTAGAAACAACAAAACCGAAATTAAAAGAAACAACATCTTGAATTCAGTTTCACAAAATCTTAAAACCACTTGGTGATGGAAGAGGCACAAACATACTCGTGTACTATATATATAAATGAACCGAAAGCCCTTCAGCGAAGTCAAAAACCAAATTATCCTGGATTAGAATACCTATGCTAGCTGAATAGCTATGATTTGTTGAAAAGTGACACGAAGTCATTCATTGAGCTAAGACCTTAGTCAGAGAAAAAGACTTTGCAGGGTTTTTAAAAGTCAGAGTGAAGAGATGTGGTTTTAGAAGAGAAATAATGGGGTCTTTAGAGAAGTAGGAGTTCTCATTATTGTAAATGCTAAAGAATGAGTGTGAATTTCTATCTGATGCTTGCTTAAAGGTTTGGAAACTTACCCTTTGAACCTTGTTTCTCCATTTACCATCTGTGCAGGATCCTGGCATTGATAGACTAAACTAGGTTCATTTGATTAAACATATTGGAACCACACATTATAAAAATGGTTACAAGTCTTAAATATTTTATAATTAGAAGAGCAATTTTTATCTGAAATGAACTATTTGTGCCGTCCTTATTTTTATATGTTCATTGGTTCTTGCTTTTTTGGGAACAGTTTCAATCACATCCAGTGACCAGGATGCTTCAAGGTACCTTATTTCAGAAGCATCATCTGTGTTCTACAACTTCTTCTAGTACTGATAATGCGGATGGAAGCGAGGAAATGTAAGCTCTTTTACATTGTCATACAATTGCATGTTTTATTTGTGTGCATGGATAACTTTATGCCTTTCTGCTTCATAGTGGAAGAAAGCTAGTGACGGAACCCTTTCAGAATAACACAAGTATCCTTCAAAAGTTTTAGGCATTTTTCTTTTAAAGTAAAACATTTTATTTGAGAGAACCTAGTATCTCAAGGGCAGTAATTTCATTGGTTAGTGCTCACTGTATATCTAATATCATGAATTCTTAAGTTAGTATGTCTTTTTATTTTTGGAAGGAAAATTCAGCTTGACATGTGTTAGGGACATCAATCCAGGCCCTAGGCCCTTCCTAGTTTATTCTAGAAGGAGCAAAATAGCTGAAAAGAAATAGAAAAAGCTGGATTGGGGAACAGGAATAAGACACCTAAGCAAGTTTGTTATGCTAGAGCAGTATTTAGGCATTTTTGGTTGTAAAGAGAGAATCATCTTTTATTTCATGAGAATATTGTTACAGACTCTCTGTACGGTTTGCCTTGGGAAGGGTTGATTTATTCTCCCTTTGATTGTTAATACAAATCCATCTCTCTCTTCTTCCATTGACAGATATTTTGTTCTACTTTCTGCTATTACTCTGTTTTCACACTCACAAATGTTTACTTCTCTATCAACATGATATCATTTGATACTGTCTCAAGTAGATTCTGAGGATGCCTGTAAGCGATCTGTGGACAGTAACTTGCGAATATTCTCCTGGACTGCCCAAAGAATCCACAGCTCATTGTTCTCATTTGCTCAGTTTTCAACCTTGAATGAATAACCTTTTGGGTGTGGGATGCTTGTTTAAACTTTGTATTTATCCCAACCACTTGCACCCTCCATCAAAAATCCCCTGTCAAATCTGCCTTTATGATAGCATCAGATTGAGTTTATCAATCACTCACTAAGGACGTCTTGCTAGTGAGCTATAGATATAAGCGCTCTGCATTGTCTTCTTTTTTGTGCATAATTTGCTTGGTTGTAAGTTATAGATATTAGCTCATATCCTTGTTCTTCTGTTGTATTTTTGTATCTAAATTGGGATTTGATGCATTATAATTATACCCTGGAGGGTTATATTATCACAGCCACAGTGAACTTTTTTGTTGTATGAAATGAACTATTTATGTAAAGAATTATAAGAATGTTATGTAAGTTCATTGTAATATGCAGGCAACAATTCTAGAATTGAAAATATTCAATCTTAAATCAGAATTGATGTTTGTAGTTTTAGAAACAAATGATTGACATATCCTCTGTTTCTTTCTCCATTTTGAGGAGTTTACTTGTTTTCCCCTATGTTAATTTTCAGAGACATACCCAAGCTACAGCCAAAGAACTCTTCAGATTCCTTATTTATGATTTATAACTTTGTTTCCAAAGTACTGCAGAGTTCATTAAGTTTACAACCAAGTTCTGCATAGTCAATCATAGGATATGGCTTTGAGACTTCCAATATGAAGTCCTTTTTGCACAGAAGAAGACGCAGCTAAAGTCTCTCTCAGCGTTGGTTCTTTTGCATATTCAATCGTGGAATATGGCATTGATACTTCCAATGTGAAGCCCTCATGTGCAAAAGATGTGGCTAAAATCTATACTATTTGTGAATTCATTCTACTACTATGCTTTCCATCATTGAGTTCTTCTGTCTGTTTTTCATGGTTATTATGCGATAACAATATTGATAAATTGTTCAATCCTTTGCACTGGTTTTGCAATTGAAGCATAAAAATCACCACCTTCTTTGTTGAAACATTCCGAATGAATCATCTTTCCACAATATGTTTTCCTGCTTGTAGATCTTGCTGTTTTTTCTGCTCATTTAGATGATATTTGCAGGATATCCGTTACCTTTGTGGATAAAGATGGAGAGGAAAAGCGCATCAAGGTTCCAATAGGAATGTCTATGCTAGAAGCTGCTCATGAACATGATATAGAACTTGAAGGTAGTTATTTTGTTTGGATTTGATTCAGCCAGTTTTAGTTTGGTTGCTCATCCATTTGTGTTCTTGTAAACAATGCATGATAAGACCATTATAGTTATGGAATATTTCATGTTCTCTGATTCCTGGTAGTGTTTTTTTCTCTTATCTTCTAAGCATAAAGGAGATTGAAATTTCTCCAATGGCAATGTCTTTTAGTCTAACATTTAATTTGATATTTTTGCCATCAACTCAGGAGCATGTGAAGCCTCGCTTGCTTGTTCGACATGTCATGTGATTGTCATGGTACGCAGCTAAAAGTTTCTCTTATTTCGTAACCTTAAATTTAAATAGAGGATGTAATTAAATGAATCTTATGGCAGGACATGGACTACTACAATAAATTAGAAGATCCAACCGACGAGGAGAATGACATGTTGGATTTGGCCTTCGGGCTCACAGAAACGTGAGTACCTTCATCATAAACGCACAACAGAGGTTTCTTTTCAACTAAACCTAGATTGATTTCTCTTTTCGGATTTTGCAGTTCCAGATTGGGTTGTCAGTTGATTGCATCACCTGAACTTGATGGAATCCGTTTAGCTATTCCTTCTGCGACACGAAATTTCGCTGTCGACGGTTTTGTTCCTAAACCACACTAGACACTGGTGAGGGAAAGGATTGCAGATATCCCAGTTTTGTAGCTACCCTATTGCATTACAACTAACGAGCTTCTGCAGCCATAGTTTAGCTATTGATTATTACACTTTACACCATTCATTAAACTTCAAAATTCCTTTTTATGGAACAAATTCTTACACCCACATCTGTTTAAGAGGAAATATAGGATTGAAGACTGATGATTCCAAAATAATGTTGTGAGAGAATCTCCAAAATTTGTACACCCACATCTTATTTAAAAGGAATTATATAATTAAGACTGTTGATTGCAATACATTGTTTGGTTGAATTTGCAAATGAATTCTACAGAACTCCACAACTAAGTAATATACATACTGTCCTCCCCTGCGAAGCTTCATCCCTTTTTTTAAAAGTTTTTCCAGTTTATTCAAGATATTCATGTTTCGAATTCAATAAACAAATTCCATTAAATTTTTGTGAGACTCATTTACAAATCTTAATTTTTATGTTTGAAAACTATATAATATTATAAATTGGACTCTATCGGGCCGTTTGCTCTCTTATTATTCTATTCTATAAGATTTGAAGTATTAACTTTTTCAAAAAAGATTCTAAGAATTGAAATTTTCGATATTCTCAAATTTTAATATTCCACAACTGAAATCAATAAACTATGCTCTAAACTTTATTATTCTTATTCATTCAATTTTTTTCAAATATAAATGTGTGAAATTCAATTGAATTTCATAGCAAATGATCTTGGTGATGATGCACCTCCATTACCAAGAGGTCTTAGGTATAAACTGGGGCGTTGCCCGCCTCTTCTAACAAAGTTAATAATTTTAACATGTCTCCATGATCAAGAAGTCTTGGGTTCACACTGGGACATCTCGTAGTTGTCTCATTCTCATAACGAATGTGAGATGAGATCAAACTTTGGACAAACGGGGTCTCATCATGCGTCGTTAGCTATAAATTTCAAACTTCCAAACCAAAAAGACACCTACACCGCCGCCATGTTTTCTGGCTATTTTGGCGCCGCGGTGAAGACGCCATAGGCTCCCTTGTGCTATGCACATCCACCGCAAATGGCTCCGTTTATTGGTAGTATCGAAATTGTAATGGGCTTGTAATGTCCGCAGCAGTGGGTATACCAAAAAAAAAATTGAATTCATTGTATAGATTATACATTCCAGACCAACAAAATTCATTTTAAAAACGAATTCTACTTATAAATACTTTTATTTATGACTCATTTGTCCTAAATACACATTTAAAACTTAAATGTATTGAAAATTCATTTATAAATTTTTTTTTTTTTTTTATCCATCATCCATTTATTCCTAACAAAATTAAATTGGGACAATTGAACTTTGAGAAAAGATGGCAATGAAAAGTTGAGATTTTTGTTAATTGGTAGACAGAGAAATTACAAATAAGCTTTCTTCTCAAAAGACTAATGAGTTATGATTTCCTTCAGAACTTTGGATAAATAACACACTTTTGGTTGCTTTTTGAAGATATTTTATTTCAAAAAATATCTACACAAAGCATTTTTTACTTTTGAGGTTTCCCCATTGAGACACAGACAGAGATGGTTTTGAGCTTCTTCAGTGCCTTGCATTTGCATGCATCCTTTAATGATTAGTACATCTGAAACAGATTTGTCCTTATCTATCTCTTCATTATCCACAACACTACTCATATTTCTGCTTTTTTATGTTAAACAGTTTGTATACCTTGAAAAGTTTTATCAGGAATTAAAAAAAGACTAATGTCAATGGCCGAAAGAGTGGAGAATGCTGTAGTCCAGAGAATATATGTATATATAAAAAGGCAATTTACAGAATAAAATCACACCCACCACCACCCATCAAAATTTGTATTGTTGCCAATGGAATAATGCAAATTAAGAGAACAAAAATATGGAATATGTAGACCTCTACCCAAAAGCAAGATCACCAAAATCACACAGGAATCTGCAATTTCGGCATCTAGTCCTGTGTACTCCATCTGCTTTTCCATACATTCTCTATAAATTACAATATTGCAGAAACAAATGACATGTGAATCACATCAGATTTGCAAACAATCCACTACTAATAGTAGAATCATTCCAAGAACCCAACAAAAGGAAAGATTATGCAATCCAAAAGTTGATGTTGATCATTGAAAGATGAAGAGAGAATTATTGCCTCATTCAATTCCACCATTCCAGAGAATACAACCGAAACTAACTAACAAAACTGCCTATAAACCAACTACTGTTGGAGGCAAAATGTAAAAATTAAATCATTTTATGTAATATTTACAGTAGGAAAATGAAGTGAAGAGAAACAAACTTCTTGGATATATTTTAGTAGAATATAAGTCACAGACCTGTTGAACTTTATATTATGGGTATTTGAACTTTGTGATCGCAGGCTGCAGCTATCGATTTTGTGCCTTGAAATTTTAGGGGTTGGAGGGGCTCTCAACATGCTTGTTTCCTGTGCCTTTTGTTTCCTCGTTACCATCGGTTACGGGGGATGCATTGTCTCTGGCTTCAGCTTCATGACCCTCACTCTCTTGGATGGAGTCATTAGCACAGGTATCATGGGTTCTTGCTGAAAGCCCGTGTCCAGTCAGCAAGCAGTTGCATGAATGGGAATTGAAGGAATCTGCGCCATACGAAGCACGAATAGCTGAGCTGAACAAAGGTTGCAACATTCGCTTTTTCTCAGGAACTTCACGCAATGATACTCGACAAACCGGGCAAGTGGAGTGTTGTTGCAACCATATGTCTATGCAAGTAACATGGAAGGAGTGCCCGCAGTAGGGGAGGATCCGCAACGTATCTTCAGTGTGGTATTCAGAAAGGCAAACGGTGCATCTGTCATGTATGCAGTAAACTCACTGCGTTAGTAACAATAATTTGAGAAATTGAAAAAGCATTTCCAACAAGTCTGTCGCAGAAAAGAAATATTACAATAGCAACCACTAGGAGTATAGCTTTAATATTGTGAAATTCTCTAATAGAAAGAGCTCATTTTTAATAGGAAGTTAAAAGGAATTAATTTTGAAATTTATAGAAGTAGCTTCAGTCCACATAATCTGAAGGGAACTAATCCTTATTACAACATTATGCCAATAATTCAATGCATGTGCTAGGTATCAAGCAATTTCAAAGGTTTGTTCATCACGTGCAGAGAGATTTATGCATAGGCACACTAACATAAGTTTTGCTAATAAAAATCTGTTGTCCAGCTTCAATTAAAACAAAAATATTCATATCATAACCAACACATTTTCTTTTTTGAAGCTCTAATGTTATCATTATGGTTATTCAATTAAGATGCTTACTGTTAAGCCCAGAAGCAGAGAAACCAGGATAAATCAATTAAAAGGCAACCTGAACCAGTACATGTTTAAAACAACCTTGCAAATGGTACCAATTTCCAGTAAAAGCAAACAGATATTGCACAAGAAGATGGTACCCATTTTTTCTATTTGGCAGTTTGATCTGTCATTTCTCAATTTATCAAAAACACAAATGAAAACCAGAATTTTTGAAGCTCAAATTATTCATTAGTCAAATGAAGGAACATTATTTCAGGACAAGAAAAATCTGCAGACAACAAAAACATTGGATACAAGGCCCATGAAGTCAGTAGAAATTAGTGCAAACACCCACTTTCATAACTTTGCTAATCATTCCTGCTTCCGACCCATGTTTCTCACCAAAAAGAGGTTATTTTCTAGCCCAAGGAAAATTAGACATTTTGACCAAAAGAAAATGTGAAATTGACCAATTCAGCAGCCATATATAAAAATTGCAAGTCAACTTCTGATTTAAAAACAACAAAGGGTAGGTAGGATGCTAAGACCGTCCAAAAAACTTGGTCAGAGATTTGCTTTGACATAAATAAGGAGGCAACGCGATTAGTTTCACGAGGATAACTTATCTGATCATAAGACTACGAAATCAATTTATTTTACTATTCAATGACAATGCAAATTCTATAAGCAAGGTATTGGCTTTATCCACCATACCACCTACCAAATTGCAAACAAACACAATATTTAAAGAACAACATGGTTATGCCTCTTCTGTTTGGTCAACTAAGCAATCCCTTATCAAGAAACATCACCGCAAATGATAACTTGACAAAAAGAATCAAACTTGTAAGATACATTGCAAATTTTGGCATGTTGAAACAATCTCAAGAACACCCAAGTTATAAGTTTCACAGCAAATGGAAATATGAAGTTGGTGAAAAAGAACATACTGAGCATCTTCTGATGCCAAGAACAGCTCATCACTGTACTTCTTCGTCGGGAAGTTTGCTACAATTACAGGCTCAAGGCCATGTAACCCTCGTTCCAGCTGTACCAAAGATGTTGAAAACACTAGTCAAATTCAGACAACATTTTCAAAAAAATTCAACTGTGTGAAAAAAAAAAATCCTAGTTTAGGATATATTGATATTATGTAAATCTTTCAGTTGGATTGCTTTAGAAATGGGAATAGAATAAAATCCCTGAAATTGATTGTAACCTTTAGGAACTAGAAACCTTATTATAAAAAAAATAATAATAATAATTCTTTTTGAGATTATTGAATTATTAAGATTATTGAATTATTAAGAATAATAATATGGAATGGGAATCTTGGAAGATGAGATGTCCATTTTTCCTAGTATTTCATTTCCAAAGCCAACCAAACATAACATGCTATTAGAGTACAGAAAAGGAAACATGTGGACTTCAGTTCAGAAAACAAAAGTTCAAACTAAAAACTACCACAATGATTTGAGAAGCAAATTGAATCCAGGTCTACCTAAATAATTACTCAATTCAGAATTCCACAAAAATAAACAGAAAACAAAAATACCCCAACTTTCAATTTCCATACATTAAACTGTAGAAGTCAATAGTGGCAAACAAAACTATGTTAAAAAAAAATAATGGCAAACAAAAACAGTTATTTGTACCTTAAAGCCAAACAACCCAACCCAGGAAAAAAAAAATTCTTCAAAAGGAAAGAAAGAAAAGTAAAATGAATTGAGAATTTGAATGGGAAAGAAATGCTTACC
>CATIWJ010082478.1:0-13299 GCA_949640765.1 Croton laevigatus | reverse complement strand
GCTGAAAACCTACCTCCAACATTTTGGTTATTTGAATTACGAAAACCAAACTCTTCTTAACAATGATGATTTTGATGATATTTTAGAAAATGCCCTCAAAATGTACCAACAAAATTACCATTTGAATGTTACTGGATCCTTGGATACTAAGACATTGTCGAAGATGATGATGCCTCGATGCGGGGTGGCAGATGTCATCAATGGCACCACTCGAATGCAACCGAAAAAGGAAAAAAACCATCATCATAGCTCTAAAATTTTTCATATGGTTTCTCACTATTCATTTTTTCAAGGAAACCCTAAATGGCCATCATCTAAGTACCATCTCACATATGGGTTTGCTCCAGGATTCCCAACTCAAGCAATGGCCCCAACCGCAAGAGCTTTCCAAACATGGGAGGCAAATACACATTTCAAATTCGCAAGATCACAAAGTTATGAAGCTGCCGATTTAAAAATATCATTTGCAAGTCGTGATCATGGAGATGGGAACCCTTTCGATGGCCCTGGTGGAACGATTGCTCATGCTTTTGCACCTCAACGAGGATGGTTCCATTATGATGCAGATGAGAGGTGGTCGGTGGGTGCAATGCAAGATGCTTTGGATGTGGAGACAACTGCTTTACATGAAATAGGGCATCTTCTTGGACTTGACCATAGTGATATTGAAGGGGCTATCATGTATCCAATAATCCCTAGTGGATCTACTAAAGGTTTACATGCGGATGATATCCAAGGCATTCGAGCTTTATATAACTTTTGATAATACCCCAAATTTATATGTTATTATGACTATGAGTCTTTAAATTGTCACAATATTTCGATTTTGCTTAAATTTTGTTGTCGATTTTATTGCTTGTTTTTATACTTAATGACAACGTGAATAAAAATATTGTTTAACAATTTTATAATTACTATTGTAGCAATAAAAAATTTTGTTTTGTAATTTATATTATATGACCAAAAGTTTTTAATAAGGGTGTTAGCTGCTACTCGTACTGATTCGATTTTTATAAAACTTATTGAAAAATTTATTAATCCTTCAAGAATTTAAAATTAATATCATAAAGTTACTGCTACGGAGCACATTTCTTTGGGCTGGGTGCGTTTTGGGTCCAACCTCATGGCCCATTTTGGTTTGGTCTTCCAGTCGGATCCATGATGCTTCGGTACCTCGGAATTAAACTGCCTCGGCAGAACTTGACTTCGGTCCTAGTTTTCCTCTCCACGAACCTCGGATTTCTCGCCTTAAATCCCTCTCAGAGATATACTTGGCGGTATCACGTTCCAAGGGTTCCGGATTCAGTTATTTTTCGTTGTCCATAAAAAGGAAGCGAATTTCATGTCACAGGTTACGCGATTCATTACGTAAGTGTTCCAAGTGATTAACATCAGTCACGTTAAAGCGGCTTGTCTTGCCAGTCAACAGTTACTAACAATTTTTGGGTGCAATGTTAAGACAAATTGCACTCCCATATTAAAGAAAGAATCGTTGAAAGCAGCAGCTACGAACCTCAAAGATGTCTTTATGGACCATAGTTCGCTTTTTTTTTGTCTGCAAGTTTGACAGACTCACCCAAGTAGTATAAAAGATATCATCTCCTCAACGACTGGTTGATTGAATATTAGCAAAATAGGTTTTTAATTATCAAGAAAATATTTTTAGTGGTTTTCGTAAATTTTAATTTAAAGAAAGCTAAATGAAATTTAGAAGCAAATGATATAAAGACAAGTTGATATTCAATATTAAAAAATCAGCCCAAGTATAAATTATGCTAATCCTTTTTAGTCTAAAGCTTTCTTGAACTTATTCTGCAACTGGCAATCGGCATTGTTAATTATGCAAGTGTAATAAGTCTACCAACTTTTAAGCTCACTCTCGTGAAAGTCATATTCTACAATTACAATATCCTAATTTCCTATTTGGCTCTCGCGCAAATATGGTATAATTGTTTTCGCTCTTGCATGAAAGTCCACTTCATCTCTGGCATTAAAAAAAGCAATATAATAAATTAGTGTTATTTTATATATTATATTATAATATTACTCCTTACTATATTTTTTAGCTTTTATATTTTTCTTTTACATATATAGAATAAATAATCACATAAACCTTAATTTATTTTCTAGAAAGAAAACTAAGAAAAAACCTAAAAAATGTCACTAATTAACCTAACGGACAAAAATAGATTTATTTCAAAAAAGCACTGATTTTACAAAAAAACTCAACGAAAATGACGTAAGAAAGCACAAATCAATGAAATAAACTAAAAATAAACAAGCTGTAAACAACAAAACATCATGCTGGAATTCTATGTAAACATATAATAAACTAAGTAGAAATAGGAAGAAAACTGATTTTAAATCTATAATAAATAAGAATCCGAATTTTATATTAATCAAAGGAAAAAAGAAGGGTTTTTAGGTTTATTGAGCCTGCAATCCGAGATTAAACCCCAAATTTATCTACATACTTAATTTGAATTTGATATCTAGGCAGATTGTAGTTTTAAATCACCGTGAAGTGATTTAATTATATATTAGTTTATTATTAGGTGATGGGAAAAAAAAAAGAGAATAATTAAAGAACTAGATAGAATACGATGCTTAAGCTTCAACTATCCGGTTGAATATGAGCTGAATCCTAAATTTGCGGGTGTGAAACCCAAGAAAAGTAATTCTCTATTTATCACTTGTCATTTTGAATGTCCAAAAAAAAAAAGGAAAATAAGAAATAAAGAAAAATTGAAAAAAAAAAGGCACTTCTAGTTTTCATTAACTTTTGGCACTCAAGTCGTGGTTGCATTATTCATCCTGCAACAAAAATTCTGAGTCCTCATTTTACAAGATTCAACCAAAAGAATAAAGTTGAAAATTTGAGTCTATCCTTTACCAAACTAGCCTCAACCAAAAAGTAAACCTCACCCACCATAGCTAAGTGTGTGATCCGAGTCGACCAACGGATTAGCGGAGCTGGATACCGTGGCAGGCAAAAAGTAGACCTTTTTCTTTTTCCAGACAATATAGCCTATAAATGTCGCATCATCCATTTTCAATTTCAGAAATTGCACCGCACAAAAAAATTCATTTGGTTTAATTAAAAATTAAATGAATTTTTAATATTTTATTCAAATAAAATTGGATGATCACGTTTATGAAATCCCACTTTTTATTTGGATTGTTTCAAAATGTTGGGACTAAGATCATACGATGATTGATCTCTTCACAAAAATAAAAAGTCATATGATGAAACTTGAAAGATTACCCAAATAAATGAATTTAATAAATTTATGCTATCTTTTAAGTTCAATAATTAGGTGTAGAGTTGGTATCATATTAGTATTGTATAGTATATAATTTTGTACGTTGTTATTTTGCTAGTTCTTGCATTGTTAAATAGTCTTCTCCTTTTCATATGACTCATTCATTATCTTAATTAGAACATGCCGGCCTTAATATGGTCATCATATTAATTCTTTTTTATAGAAGACCATTTTTTCCTCCAAATTATAGAAGACCATTTATTTTGTAAGGCAATTATTAAAAATTGTTTATCTATATGTATAAATACCCTTAAGGTTCTAGGTTCAAACCAAACATAAAAATCCATTACTTTAACTGAACTTTTCTATGGCTACTACATATTTTCCCATCTTCCCCTTCACTCTTTTAGTCCTAATCTCCTTTCTTTCTTGTTCAGCTGAAGCCCACTCACATAAGGAAATTAAATCCCCATTTGATTTCCTTAAACATATTCAAGGCTGCCATAGGGGTGACAATATCAAGAGCATCCATGAGCTGAAAACCTACCTCCAACATTTCGGTTATTTGAATTACGAAAACCAAACTCTTCTCAACAATGATGATTTTGACGATAGTTTAGAAAATGCCCTTAAAATGTACCAAAAAAATTACTATTTGAACACTACTGGATTCTTGGATGCTGAAACAGTGTCGAAGATGGTGATGCCTCGATGCGGGGTGGCAGATGTCATCAATGGCAACACTCAAATGCAATCGGGAAAGAATAAAAACCGTCGTCATAACTCTAAAATTTTTCATATGGTTTCTCACTATTCATTTTTTCAAGGAAGCCCTAAATGGCCATCATCTAAGTACCATCTAACATACGCTTTTCGCAAAGGATTCCCAAGTCAAGCAATTGCCCCGACCGCAAGAGCTTTCCAAACATGGGAAGCTAATACACATTTCAATTTCACGAGAACACAAAGTTATAAAGACGCAGATCTGAAAATATCATTTGAGAGAGGTGATCATGGAGATGGGAGAGCTTTCAATGGCCCTGGCGGAACTGTTGCTCATGCTTTTGCACCCCAACAAGGATGGTTCCATTATGATGCAGATGAGAGGTGGACAGTGGGTGCAGTACAAGGTGCAATTGATTTGGAGACGGTTGCTTTACATGAGATAGGGCACCTTCTTGGACTTGACCATAGTTCTATTAAAGGGGCTATCATGTATCCATTAATCCCTACTGGAGCTACTAAAGGTTTAAATGTGGATGATATTCAAGGCATTCGAGCTTTATATAACTTTTGATAATACACCAAATTTATATGTTATTATGACTATGAGTCTTTAAATTGTCACAATTTCGGTTTTACTTAAATTTTTTTGGTCAATTTTGAGAGAGTGTTAACAAACATTGATGTGTTTTTGGTTGCTTAGAAGTAGAGGTTGCTTGAATAAAACCCAAGTTGATTAAAGAAAGAGGATAAAAAACAAGAACAGAAAGTAAATTTAAAAAGAAAAGAGAATGATAAGAAAAGGAATGAAGGAAATAGAAGCAGTTTATGGGGAAGGAGGCTTGTATCTTAAGGGGTATTCGTAGCATTCGCAGTACCAAATGTTCAGCATGTCCTTGGAGAACCTACTAGGTCTAGGCATACCCTACTAATCTTGAATAATTCCAGGTTGACCTACAAGTCTTGAATAATAGTCGGTATTCTTAGGTATTGTTTGGTTAGAGAGAAATTGTAATGGAAGTTGGTACTTTAAACTCACCCTTAAAGAAGTGAAACTTCCTTCAAAGTGCATTTGATATAAAAATAGGTATGAATCAAATAAGTCCTTAAGGGAGAATTACAATTCTGTCTCTAAATTACAATTGGCTTCAAAACAATATATATATATTTACAAATATGCAAACCATAATCTTTAGACTTAGGGTCTCTCAATCCATTTCAGCATATTTTTGTGAATTAATAAGAGATATAATTAGCAGAACAAGCACTATGAATAAAGGGTGGTTCTTCTCATGTGGCTAGCCTGCTACTTAGAAACATGCACTAGATCAGTAATATAATTTATTTTGGACGAATCAAATTCAAGACATTCACTTTCGTCACACAAAGACAAACGAGAAGGTCAATTAAACCACATCAAGTTTGTAACACCTCTTAACCCAACTATTTTCTAGCCAAGCTAAGTGTGCCCCAACTAATGCTACATAGTATACAAAACATTAAACTACAACTGACTAAAATAAAATTTATAATTAATTACTACCTCCGTCTTTTAGGTTTCTTTACATTTTTTTGGGGTTGAGTAGATTCAATTTTGGTGTTGATAGTTTGATGGATTGGGTTAGTTAGATTAAAATATTATTTATATATTATTAAACTACAGTAACCATACTTTATAACTAACCTAAACCTACTTTAATCTACCAAACCCAACCCATCAAACTATCAACACCAAAATTCAACCTAAGCATGCTGTTTGAAATGTAAAGAATTCAAAAAGACTGAGGTAGTACAATACTAAATATAAAATTGTCATTTCCTTGATCCGATGGTCTCCTAGCATTTTGGATTCGTTCCACAGTATATGCTAGTCTAGTGTTTCTGTGGACCTGATTCTACTTGAATAATCTAGACTCCTTGGCATCTTCCCGTTACCTACAAGTTTAGCATATACTAAACTTGCTAAGCATTACGCTTAGTATGTACTTTACTTTTATTTATGTAAATTCACGTATTATTCACATGGCATATATATATATAGCAGGCAATAGCAACACAACATCACAGCAACATATTTCACATCATTCATAACACATGTATTTAAATATAATCAAATAAGAGTAAAGTACCAAATTTGACGTTTGTCGCTTCACTTGCCCTTTTCCTACATATTGTTGTCTCGGGCTAATTTCTACTAGCATCTATTTTATCAAATAAATATAATTCTGATTAATTCTCATTTTGTTAATAATATTTCTCCATTTATATATGATTTCTCTCTCTTATTTTTCAACTAATTAATATATATTAAGCATGCTTATAATCAACTTAAAAGTTTATCTCTTATTGATTTAACTAAATTTTTAACTAAATAATTATTTGACTAAGTTAATCATTTCAACATATATTTTTTTTTTAAATCTTTAAATATGGATAAAAACTATATTATAGTATCTTTTATTTTATATTTTCATTTATGGAAAATTGTAATTAAATTCTTGAAATTTGATCAAATTTCAAGAATGTAAAGTCTCAGAATTACTTGTCTATGGAAGTAGTAATTGTTTTATCCAAGAGCCGCACAAAACCCTTTTCTTGATCAGCGGTAGCCCAAATCTTGCTTTTTTTTCAATAGTTTACTCCCTATAGTTTCTTATATATCCATATGTTTTAGTTATTTTAACACCCCGGTGTTCATCAAATGGAGATTTTGTGAGCTTGAGGGGAAGAAAGTTCCAGATCTACAAGTTTGTTGACTCGATCTTCTCGGATACTAATAGATCTGTCTTTGACCAGTGTTTTCTCTCATTAGAATTGCTCCTTTAGGCACAAGTCCGCTTTTGTCTCGAGGGTCCTTATTCAGCATCTGCTGAAGACAAGAGTACACAGCCCGGATTTGTTCCTCGATTAAGGATTGGTTTGATGCTTTTCGCTGTTGTCTCTCAAGCTTTCAAAGATTTGGGTCCGCTGGCAAGGATTACATATGAGTATCATTGTTGTTAGAGTAGGTTCGGTTTATATGTTGGTTTTTATGATTTTAGGATTTTTTATTAGTTTTTTTTTTTTTTTTGGTTTAGGAGTAGAGTCTGGCATACGTAGGGCATTAGGGTGCACTAGCCCCACCAATAATAAAGAAATCATTTAAGTTTTCAAGTAAAAATTTAAAAAAAAAAGGTTTAGTTAACAGGCTCCACCAAATTTGAGATGTTGGGTCGCCATTGTTTAGGTGTGGCAGTGTTGGTTTGGTATTGGTGTTGGGACTTAGGTGTGAGTAGGGGTGCTCTTTTTTTTTTTTTTTTAATGGGGAAAGGGGACAGGAGGGCCACATATTGTCGTCATGGGACGTAGAACTCTGGTTAAGCCTCCACGGACGTTTGTCTTTACCACTATGCTAGAGACCCTCCTTGAGTAGGGGTGCTATTATATCTGAGCTTTGGGCTCTTGATCTCACTGTAATCCTTGTTTCATATTAATGGATATTATGATATTGATTAAAGAAAAAAAAGGGAATTACTTGTCCATGTCACAGCAAGTGGTGTATAGGTCCTGACCTGTAGCTCTCTCTCGTCAAGCTTGGACTCAATGCATGCTCAGATTTTGAGCAGTGGACGACCAACAACTTTGGGAACATCAAGTGATTGTTCGAAAACATAAATAAATAATCAATTTGGGGGTTTTCCATTTCATAACCGGATAGTCATAAGAACAATAGTGTTCAGTGGTGGCTCTAGGCAAAGGCAATATTTTTATAACCGGACCAACGAATCAAATCGATGTCAAATATAGTTCACGGTTAGACCAAGTTCGACCGGTTATATAGGAGTTTTAAATTTTAAATATTTTTAAAAAATTTTATTTAAATATAATGTAGTAAAAATTAAATTATGAGCCAATATTTGACATAATAAAGAAGTTTCTAAAACTAAAAATACAGTGTAAAAAATAAAAATGAAAAATACACATGCAAGAGAGAGAGAATGAACAATTTTCGGCCAAACAAGACGGAAATAGTAAATTCTAATCATATTTTGAACCCAGCGTATCGAAATCTTTCCAATAGCATAAAGTTCGTAAATTTCTGCCATCATTGAAATATTTTAGTGACTAGCCATCTCTTTCTTTGATAGGGAGTCTAGAGGCATGCAGCCCAAAAATGCTATTCTGTTCCTTTTTTAGTAATAAAAATATTTTATTTAAAAGGGTTAAAAATATAAAATGTTGAGTAATATTGATAAAATACAGTACTATTTTTCTAATTTCTAAATTTATGTACTATTTTGATTCAAGCTTTGAAATCAAAAGAAAGGTATTAGTTCTTATTTTTTTAATATTTATTGATGATTGCATCGCTCTTCTTTCTGAGCTAGGTAGAGTTTTTTACTCTCTTATTAAAAGATCAACGAATTATATTACTCATACGATTGCTAGAGCGGCTGGTTCTAAAATTGATTATTCATGGGAATATGCCCTTTTTCTTTTCTGTATGAAGCTTTACAATTAGATGTGAATAATATGCGCTAGGCGCAAAGCTTCTGATAAAAAAATATAATAATAATAAAACATTAAAAGTATACTGGAAGATGCTAAAATTTCTCAAAAAACGGAAATCCGACCTGCCGGATTCGAACCAGCGACCTAAGGATTTCAGCATCAACTACAGTCCTCCGCTCTGCCAACTGAGCTAAGGTCGGATTTGTCGTTAGCTTCACATATTATATTAAATTAACATAATTTATATTTCTTGCATACCAACAGCAACTAAAATGAGCTACCCTTTTGGAAAAAGCCTTGTATAGCTTATTTTTTAAGAATTTAGATGTATATAGCCTTTTTTATGTTTTTATAAAAATATTCTTTTTATTTATGAATTTTATGATCATAATATAAATAAGTCATAAACAATTTCTGAACATTTTATAAATAGAATATGAATAATTTATGAATAGTAGATAATTTTATCTTTTTTTTTATGAATAGTAGGTAATTTTATTTTTTTTTTTTTTTAGGAGGAGCTATTTTTATTCCTTTTTTTTTAAAAAAAAATGATTATTTTTGGAGCTTTAAAATTTGAGGGACTATTTTTAGGTTTTAAAACCTTAAAAATTGCTATTTATATCCTTTCCACATACCTTTTTAAGAAGAAGTATTACGACATAAATTAAACTATCACCAAAACAAAAAGGAATGAAATATGTAGTATATGATTTCTACAGCCCTTAAAGACCTTGTTCTATTATATACAATTTTTTTTTTTTTTTTGCTCTCTATTGAATTTCTATTAATTGTCTTGATTTGATTGTTGTAGTTGTATTGTAAGTTGTAACTGGTGTTAGTTGTCCTTAATTGGACTTTAAACACTAAAATTTGTGAATAATTGTAAAAGAAATTTTGTAACTTTATATTTAATTTTATTGAATTGAATATGTTGAACCAAATTTCTATTTGTTTAGAATAATATGTTGAACCAAATGGCTGGCTGGCGCGGTATAATACGTCAACTTTCCGGCTATATCTTTGGTATTAAGATAAGATACACTAAAATCGAAGGTTGGAGTATTATTAGTAAAAAAATTGGAAAGTGTTTCAATCCAGAGATATTTCTTTAAAAAAAAATTGAGATTTACTATTATTTTCCTATTTTTAAAAGTATTTTCAATTAATAATTGAACATTATAAGGAAAAATTGATATATCAAAACTATTTTCACCCAATAAAATAAAATGTTTGAAATATAAATAAATATATTAAAAATAATTTGAAATTATATTATATTATTTTCAACTAATTAAATAAAATCTTCAGAAGTAAGTCAACATATATAAAGATGATTTAAACTAATCAAATAAAATATTTAAAAATAAATTTGTCGACAAAAAATTTTGGGTAATGTTATTTCCAGAGCATATATTGTTAATGACAGAGCACATATCTGATTTTGGATAAAATTACCCTTATTATAAGTTGAGTAGATAACTAACAAAGAGAAGACAATCTTGTCTTTAATAATTATTTGCTCTGGCATTAACAATATCTGCTCTGGAAATAACATTACCCAAAATTTTAATAGGAGTATTTTAAGGACTAATGTTTCCTTATTCCCCATTAGATATTATTACCTCCGTATTTTTCATTTCCGTTTTTGGGTGTGTTTTTCAATTCTTTACATTTCTATTTATAGTAAATTTTGTAATTGTTTATTATTATTTCTTTATTGATATTGGTAAAAAAGTAAATTTTTTAAAGGTTAATAATTGTTTATTATTATAAAACTGATTTTTACATATCGGTGAAATAGTAAATATAAAGAAATGAAAAATATATAGTAAATGGAAAATATAGTATTATAATTATTAGTAAGCTTTTAAGGTCGCCATATTAAGCTTATTAAGCTCTCCTCATTAAGGGCCGAAACCATTCTAACGCCCTTGGACTATACCTCCTTTTTACATGAGGCCCCTCAATAAAGTAATGGTAATATAAAGCCCTTGAAGTTGCAAAAATTGTTTATTCGTGCACCTTATTTAACGGAACAAACAGCTCTTATATAACAAACAAACGGAGGCGTGTGAGTGGATTTTTAAGCTTAAAAAACGACGTCGTTTTAAATGAAAATTAAGCAAAACAAAAATATTTCTTCCATCACCACCACGCCTCCACCATCACCACCACTGCAACCTCACCAATTTCCCTTCCTCTGTTTCTTCTCTTCTATCCTTTAATTTCAAATTAACAAACTGGTCCATATCAGCTATGGCAACCCAAACATTTTCAACAAAAAATCATACCTAGAAATCAAATACAAGAAAAACGAAAAGAAATTTTGTTTAATAGTCATCAAATCAGACATAAACTTGGAATAGCAATGAAAAGAAGTTGCTAGCAAATCATATTCTGGGTATTAAAAAAAAAAACCAATTTCTCGTTAAACCCAAAAATACAAAACCACGAATTTGAAATGCAAAATGGAAAGAATCTCCATTTTAAACCTAGAAATAAAATTATATAAAATGAAATTACCTTTAACATCAAAAGCTTGCCAACCTCTGATGGTTAAAGTGATGAAGACGAAGAGCTTGTGGTCATGCTAGTGGAGAAATTTGATAAGGATCGTGAAATTCAGATTCAGATATCCGATGAAAACCATTGTCTTTCCCATCTGTTCGATCGAATCTCCACGATTGCTTCACCGTTCAGACGAAAACCAAGGTTCTTTGCCCTCTCTCTGATCGCATCTCCACAATTGCTCTATCATTAGCTCCATTCTGACAAAAATTCAACCCCTTGAATTCAACTTTTTAATCGATTACTATCAGCCACCGCTTGAGAGCCCTATAATTGATGGCGCATTAAGAGTAAGCATAGTTGTCATATCTTTGGATATTTCACAGAAATAAAAAAAGAAAACTTCCCTTGATTTTGAGCTCCATATTGAGCTTATGATTTGAAGAATCAAAGAAATTGAAATTAGAGTTAAGCAAAATCAACAAAATGGAAATCAGAACAAAATCATCGTGGGAATTGAATAAACCGTCGACCACCATCCCTTCACAACATCACAATCGGATACCCAGGACCCTCTTCTCCTAAATCTGAAATCCAACCCATCTACTTCCCCTTCTCCGGCCACAGATCGGCGGCAAGGTGGATATCAAATGAAAGATGGCGGCGAGAGTAATCAACTGGTGGTCTTAGTTCTTTGGTTAGACAAGCGGAGGAGCGACGGTGGCGGTTTCTCTTCTTCAGCCATGGAGGAAAGAGAAACGGCTAAATGAAGAAAAGAGACGATAGGGATAGGGAGGAGAAGAGGAAATTCAGTTTATTATTATTATTATTATTACAAGTTTCAGAATGGTCCTTTAACTTTAATTTTTTTGCTTAATTCTCATTTAAAACGACGTCGTTTTGAAGCTTTCGAATCTATTCACGCGCCTCCGTTTGTTCTGTTATATAAGGTGCGCGTATAACCGTTTTTTGTAACTTCAAGGGCTTTATATTACTATTATTTCATCGAGGGTCTCATGTAAAAAGGAGGTATAGTTTAGGGGCGTCAAAATGGTTTCGGCCTTTCTTTGTGGGACTTTAAGCAATGTAAAAGAAATTCGGAAATGCCGTTGTAAGTGGAAGAAGATGTGCTGGCGCCATCTGTTAAAAGATGTTAAGGTCAAAACTGGAACGTATGACAGGCAGCCAAAAGACTTAGAAGTTGTTGAAGGAAAAAGTGTGTTTGAGTCTCTATCAACTCTTGAAGAAAATGAGCATGTTATGTTTGAATTAACATGGTGAAAGTAAGACACTAATGGTGCCATTTTTGATGATTTCATCATATTTCTGTTAAATTTTCCTTTAATATTTTAAGAAGTGGAATTCATGCATATTTGAATAATTACTATTCTTGAAGACCTTTAAAACTAAAGTCATATAATTTCTTGAAAAATATTTAGTACTTACTTTGTTTGTTTTCTTTGGCTGATTCAGTGCATATTTTGATTGTCTTGAGGTTTGTTTTGGTGATGATCGAAATAGGGTGGCTGTGAAGAATCAAGGAAAATGTAGAAAGGACAAGGGGAAGTGTAAAACATGATGTTCGGAGGGTTTAAGTGTTTTGGAATGGAGGATATTGAATTTAGTGAATCAGCTTTATTGCAAGCAAACATGGTGGCTAAGACATTTTCAGGCGGAAATTTTTGTAGTCTTAGTTTGGAGGGGAAATGCCTTTTATTTTTGGTGGTCATTTTAGATAAATTCCAGCATTTATTGTGAAAATTCCCAGGTAACAATTGTTATAGATGCCATTGTTATGCTGACATTAGATGATGAGTTTCGCAATCTAAGCATCTCCGTAATTTTTATCCAACCTAGTTGAAATTGAACCGAACAGGTAGCTTCTTTTGACTTCCAGTTTGTAATATTTGAAAATAAAATTATCGGTTCTACTTGGTTCGGTGTTTATTTTTTAACTGAACCGTATTTGCTCACCCTCTACTAAAGAGGCTTTTCACACGCATACACACATAAACTTATATAAGAGCATCCGTAATGTGGAGCACAATGATACTTTATGTGGGTCAATTTAAAAGAAAAATGGTGCTACATAAAATCTATTTAGAATTCACTTCACAATAACTTAGAAAACACAATAACAAGCAAAATAAGAAAAATGAAAACGATACCGTACTACACTTGAAGCACTTGAAGGATGGAAAATATAGTTTGAGTTATGGTGAGTAAAAGAAGAAAAACAGCTGCTGCAACAGAGATTCCAGCCCATGGAGTGTTGAAATAGTTCTGTCTCAAGTTGGCTTTCCACTTGTGC
>CATIWJ010082399.1:0-13121 GCA_949640765.1 Croton laevigatus | reverse complement strand
TTGATTCTAAAATTTTACAATTTTTCAAAAAAAATTTGCAGCTTCGCAGGCCGTTACCGTTATTTATCACCGCGATAGGTCAGTTACCGTTACCTTTACACGCGGCCGCGATTGTGGCCGTTACCGTTATTTGAATCCATGCTTCTACTACTAGCTTTTGGGTTTTTTTTGTTCCAATCTATCCCTTGGAATTGGTTTGAGATTAAAAGATTGACGATCAAAGGGAGTTCTTCATCACCGGTTTGAAACAGTCCAGATTGGGAATCTAAATCTGAGAAGTCCATTTTTATACAAGTTTGAATCCTCAACGGCAAAGAACACCGGAAATCTAAAGCTAGTTTATCTGACGATCAGTAATACAAGGTGGATTCATCAAAAATCGGGGAGCAGTGTTGACCAAACTGGTAACATCTTTTGGCTTTTGTTTTTATATTTTTTTGTTTTGTTTTAGTCCTTATAATTTTCTACTTGTCCCAAATATCTAGATGTACTATGGATAATTTGTTTTACAGTTTTTGAGTAGGCGGTCTTCCCGACAATTGTTGTATTACCAATTCATTTCTTTCGTAGTAATTACGAACATGATACTATTATTTTTTATTTTAAAAAAAATAACTAATTAAAAAATTAGAAAAATGACAAAATATCATGTAGATTTTGAAGCATTGTTATTGTGTCCTGTCATCTATCGATCATCATCTATTATATATTTTACTAGTTGTATACTTGCTCAGTTTTATATGAATGAAATTTATTTTTCCTCACAAATATTTTATAAAATTTTAAATGGAATATAATTTTTTTCCTTTATCATTTTTTTTTTCAAATAGAGTTTAGTGGATTGTTCTAAAAAATTTTTATACCACTTTTATTTTTAATTAACTATTGTTAATAAATATTTTTTCATTTTTTCTAAAACAATAAATATGGTTTGAATAAATTTTTTTTTCTTCAATTACCCTAAGAGGGTTTGAACCTGGGTTTGGATAAGTTTTTATTTTGATACGAGTATAGATAAAGGGATATGATAAGGCAAATAAATTACAAATTCATAATAATGTCTACCAGTATGAAACGATTTTTTAATAGAAATAAAAATTAAAAGTGATAAAAAATGCCACATAAGCAACAATGTCTCTGATATTGTGTCATATAATAGCCAACATTTTATTTCATAATATATGTGAGAACGGCATATGTTACATTATATGTGTATCTCACTCACTATAATTTTAAAATGACGTGTGCAATTCATATATACCATGTGTGTTAAACTCGTATTAATCATTATAGAGTAAAAAATATATAGTAATATATTTTATAGAAATTAAGTAAGATGATGTGATTAAATTTTAAATTTTTTCTCAATCCCCCCAACACACACACACACCCCTCCCCCCTCCCCCAACAAAAAATTGAAATTTCCAACTCAGTTGGTCTTTGAATGTCTCTCCTTTTTCTTTGAATATCAACTTTTGTTTTTGATGATGAAGTCGGCCTTCATCAGTTTCTTAGTTTCTTGAGGGAAAAATAATACAAAACTGACTACCATTTTAATTTTTTTTTGACATAAATAGCCCATTTTTACTTGTTTAACAAAACTAACCTCATTTTTTAAGAATTGTTGACAAAAATAGCTATCTTCAATAAACCTTGCGTGCTCCATCTTTCTTCCTTACGGATTTTTTATTACATTATTCTCTTTCTTCCGTTCTTTCTATCACATAGTTTCAATTATCTTCCTCTGATCTCTGCTTCTGGTGATGTTTTCGATTTCTCCAATGGAAGCTCAACCGGAGAAACATGAAGTTGTCATTGTTGGAGTGCTTTCAATTCTTAGGCTGAGCTTCATCGTCTCAAATTTTGTCTTCATTCTCTCTCACATTTTCTCACTTCTATTAAATAACCAACTCCAATCCAAAAATCAAACTGTCGTAGATCGATAAGAATAATGTTGCTATGGTGGAGCTTTAAGGTTTTCCTTGTTTTTGACGAGTTACAGAGCCAGGGAGATCATATCTTTCAATCGTAGTTTCCTTAATGACGATTCAATGATTCACCATCCGAACTCCTTTCTCCCGCTTACTGGTAAGCCTTCGCTTCCTGTACTATTTACATTTTGGATTCAATCCATTTGTTGTAATTCAAATTATGTCTAAATTTGTTCACCTTTACATGATCAATATCAATTTACAGATTACGTTGACAAAATCATTTAATTTCCTAAGTATTTGTTATACTTTGCTTTGATCGACATTATTTTTAGTTTAGCTATTTTAGTCATTTTTCATGTACTTTGTCTTATTTTTGTGCAGTTGTACCTAATTTTCACTGAAATAGCTTAACCTCCATTTTTGTTGCTGGAATTTGGGTAATTGGTATGTCAATTTTGATTTATACACAGTAGCGATGTTAAGGATTTCTCAACAAAAAGGCAATTGCATATGATAAATTGTTGACAACTTTGGTAATAATAATTTAAAATATGCAGCTCATTCAATGCTCTATTTTGTGTCTTTAAAAATTGTGTTTTTGAGTAATATACAACTTTAGCTCATAAAGTTCATTCAATTATGAATTTAATCTTAATAGTCTTGTGGATGATGGTGTGTGTAGTTGCTATCTAACACATAATTTTTTGCAGTTAATTCACATGATCTTGTCCTAATTTCAATGATATTCCAACACCTCTAATATCAATTCGTTTTTTCTTGGATGATTCTGGTTCTTCATTTCACTCCAGTGGTCTAGAAGGATAAGATGAAGATGATAAGGTACTAATACTGGTTCGTTTTGCTTTTCCTCTTAAGTTTTTATTACCAACCTTTCTCATTTTCAAATTTAATTATTGAATTAAAGATTTTGTTGTGGTTTTGAATTTTAGTCACAATTTTATGGTTGGTGGAATTATGGGTGTTGTAGTTATATTGATCAAATGATTGATAGTGAACCAAATAGTGAAGTCTTTTTTAAATAGAGTTTGAACAGTTTGTGAACAGGGTTTGAATAGTGATTTTTCTATCCTTAATAGAGTTTCTTTTTAAATACTAATATGATTTCTTTTTAAACAGACTTTTAACAGGGTTTGAACAGTTTTCGAACATGATTTAAACAATGGGTTTGAATAGGGTTTGAACATTAGGTTTTTTTTTATGCTTAACAAGATTTCTTTTTAAATACTAATAGGATTTCTTTTTTATTTTTTTTAGCTTTTTACTTCGAAATTTTTTAATTCTGAATATTATTTGAATAAGTTTTTAATATACTTTGAACAAAATGTTCTGAACATATTTTGAATAGGTTTTAAACGTATTATGAACATAATAGTTTTGAACAAACTTTGAACATTGGTTTATCATACTCTGAACATATTTTTGAATTCTGAATTTATTGGATTTAAGTCATGTTTTGGGTGCTAAGATTTTTTTTTATTTTTTTGGTTTTTTACTCTGAGATTTTATAATTTTAAACATCATTTGAATAATTTCTGAACATTCTTTTGACAAAATTCTCAACTTACTTTAAATAGGTTTTAAATGTACTTTGAATATAATAGTTTTGAATATACTTTGAACATTTATTTAACATACTTTAAACAATTATTTTGCATATATTTGCATATGTTCTTTTAATCAATTATTTTTTTATTTATCATTTTTATTTTTATTAATATTTTTTCCAGTTTTAGAAGGAAACAACAAATACATCAAATACACCAATTTCATTTGAAAATTTTAGAGATTTAATTGTATTATTTAGTAATTTTTTATTTAATTAATTTTTAATATAAAATATACAGTTTTCCATTAGTATATTTTTTACTATAAATTATAATTTACTTTATTGTATTTGTTATTTTTATAATGTATGATATTAAATTTAGCAAGATTATAATATAAATTTAAAAAATTTTAAATTTTATTTTAAAATGAAATTAAAAAAATACATTAATGATAAATTAATTTTTTTTAATTGAAATGTGTTTTTAAAATTTAATTATTAATTTTTTAATTATTTAATGTGTGGTTTAATAAATATTAATTTTTAATATATTTATAGGATAGAGAATATAATACACTCTCTCTATATGAGAGTAAGATTATTTTTTAAGTTTAATATGAGCTAGGCAGCTAGTTTTGTCATAACTAGCATTTTTAATGTGCATTGCACGTGTCCACTCGTTTAGGCACTCCTTATTTATAGATTATAAGAAAATAAAATTGTATTAATTAATTATATTTATAATAAAATAGTATTTTATATTGGAATATCATTTAAATTTAATTAATTAATAATTAAAATAGTATTATTTATTAGAATATAATTAATTAATTATGAATAATTTGTAACATCCGACCACTGCTGTTTACTATATATACATGTGTGTGTGTGTGTGTGTGTGTTTGTACAGAGAGTAATGTACAGTAAAGTAAAGCATCAGACTATCAACTATCGCATCCAGCTCTAGAAATAGGCCCGTAGAGCTAAAAAGACCTAAGATTTTGGAAAAGGGTGAGAACCTAAGCATAATTTTCTAAAAAGATTCGTGAGGTCTTAATAATGCATATAAATGATGTCAAATATGAATTTTTAGGATTAATCGGGTAACAATGGTGTACCACGATTTTTCCTAAAAACTAGTGTACGGAAAGTTACGGTGAAATATCTACGAATGACATTTTAGTAATTTGGCTTGAAAGGAGTTAATTGTTGATAAAATAAAGTTCAAGTACCAATTTGGTAATAGAAAAGGTGGTGGACACTTAGCTAAAATTTAACCATGCGTTTCTTTTACTTTGACTAAAATATAACCATGCAAAAATTAAGAATTAAATAAATAAAAATTAAATTATTTGATATTTCCATAACCATCATAACCATTTAATTAAAAAATTTCATAACCATTCCATGCTACTTCCATAACCATTTAGTATTAATTGCTAGTATTATGTTAACCAATTTAAAGTTTTTAAAAAATTATTTTCTCATATGCCACTACTAAAATTTTTTAAAAATCTATCGCAATAATACAAATTAATATTTTTAAAACAAAAATAAAATAGTATTTTATTTTAAATTATAAACTATACCAACATTTAAATAATATAGCAAAATTATGTATTTTTTTAAAAAATCTTATATATATTTTAATAGTTATGGGTTGAATTTTGTGGGTAATTGTTCTGTAATCATGAAATAAGCGGATAGCATTTTAGTGGTTATCACATGCATACTTCCATAATCATAAGATTTTTATTTCCATAACTATTAAGTACTACCCTATTAGTTATTTAGTGATTAGTAAAGCGGTTAACAACAAAAGTTCGCTTCGTTGCCATTCTTTTGAGTAGCAAATAAAGGTGAGCATTTGAGCATATCGGATAATTTTTGTTCGATCCTTACCCGAATTAAAAGTTCTACCCAAATTACCATTTTGCCCGAATTATTCGAATTTACCTGAATTTATTCGAATTAAAAATTAAAAACTCAAATTCATCATTAACTCCAACATAATTGGAGGAGCTAATAAAAATCATTTCACATGCATTGCATAATAACCAAAACAAGATATTGCCTAAAAATCCACAAAGAGCCAACTATATTTCAATTACAAGCAATTTACAAAAATATGCAACCAAGATTGCCATTGCTTTAGAGGTTTCAGACGAAAAACAAATAGGTTACTATAGCTAAACTATATGCCTTCCCATAAGTATTGTAGTTATATAATTTTTATATAAATAATTTAGTTATTTGGCAAAAAATATCAAAACCAAGTGAACTTGTATTTTCTAGATACGATGAATCATAGTTTACCTTTTCCAAGTAATTGGTAATAGATTAATTGGAAATAAAGTAATAAAACCATGCAATAAAAGAGGAAGAAAATCTTCAACACAAACTGCTAATATTGTCATAGTGCCATAAAACAACGTCGTTTTGTAATTCGATCAAAACGGGTAATTTGGGTAAAATTTTTTTTTTACCCAATTATAGTCCAAATTACATACCCGTTTTACCCGAATTACATTATCCGTTCTAACCATTTTATCCGAATTCTCCGTACCCGTTTGCTCACCCTAGTAGCAAACATAGCCTTAAATTCAATAATTCTATTCCATTCCAAGTAGCGAACATAACCATAATGTTTTAACACAAATAAAATAATCGTAAATAAAAAGTTAAATATTCAAAATTTACAAGGCACATGCCATGCATCATCAATATTTAATATCATGATCTAACAATGTTTTAAAAAAAATTCTTGAATATTAATGATGGTATAAATAAAAAGAAGCCAAAATAAAAACAATTTAATTGTTTGACTTTGACATGTTGTTTTTCAGTAACCTCTTATAATTTGTCATTTGTCACAGTCATCAAGTGGCTTGGCTTTGGTTCTTAAAACACAATAAGCAAAAGCTCCAGCAATAGCTCCAACAATTGGCCCTACTATATATATCCATAATCCTTTATATGTATTCTTAACTATTGCTGGCCCTAAGCTCCTTGCAGGGTTCATTGAAGCTCCTGAAACCGGTCTGCATCCAACATTCCGTTTCATCATTAATTTCTTAATTAGCATTTATATAACACTATATTTTTATGCATTAATGAAGGAAATTATGTACCCTGCCACAAGCACATTCAATAATATAGTCATACCAACAGCAATCCCTCCTAACTCTCCTACCTGTTCAAATAAAAAAATATATATATAATTATGAATTTTAATTTTGAAAAATTGAAATTGTTGCGCTCATATATAGATAGGAAATAGAATGACAATGACAATGACAAACCGCTCTATCATCGGTGGTGGCACCGCAAATGACGAACATGAGGAGGAAGGTGATGATGATTTCTATTACTAATGACTGCACATTTGATCCAACTGGTAGTGTTCCAAAATATGACTTTGATGTTATATCAAACATTAATGCTAATGTGCCGCTTGCAAGAATAGATCCTGTTACTTCTGCAACTATGTACAATGGTACCTACAATACAATCATCAAAAACACACACTTATACGTTGTTGACCAACTCAAGGTTGGCGACCAACTCAAGATTTAAACGTAAAGAAAGTAAAAAATTAAATTGAATGAGCTAGATTAAAAATTATTGCCAAACACAACCTAATTGAAAAATGTCTCACCAGCTTGAGAGGAAACCGGCGAAAAATGGCCAACGTTATAGTGACAGCCGGATTAAAATGTGCACCGGAAATATGACCAACAGTATAAATCATAACCATTACAATAAGACCCCAAGTTACACAAATGCCCGGAAATGTCACTGATCCATAGATCTTGTTTACAGCAACAGCTCCACATCCAGCAAATATTACAAAGTATGTTCCAATAACCTCAGCAATTAACTGAAAAATAATAAAATGAACAAATGAATTACTGATAAACTCATAATTAATTACTTAACAAAATGAAATTAACTAGTTAATTACCTTTTGCGTGATGGTGAAAAAGCAAGAAGATTTGCATGAGCCATTATTGTCATTTGCAGCATTGTTAGGTTTGGCCACGACTAACCCTTCTTCTACTTTGGTAATCACAGTTTCTTCTTCAATTATATCAGGCATTTTTAGAGCTAAGATGGTAATTAAGAAGGTTTAATACAGTAGAGGAAGATTAGGAAAAGGGTTAAACTAGGTTATTGAATTTGTTAATTTATTCGTGGGATCATGGATATTAGATTTAAGGATGTAGTTGCGTTAATCTAGGAGTTTTTGAATGGTTATCCACACTTTTATTTTGATTTTAAACATGTGACCGTGGAGATATTTGAGTTCATGGTTTTGTTAACTTTTCCAATTTTTATTTTTCAAGATTTGGATTTGATTTTCACGATATAATTTACATGTGATTAGAATATGTTTGATTTTTCGTATTTGATAAGATTTTTTTTTTAAATTATTGGGAGAGGGGAATTTGAACTCCAACTAGTTACTAATGAGTTATGTGCTTCTACACAAAAAAGAAAAATCAACTATGATGTGTTTGCATTTGCAATAAGAGTATTGTTTTTTATTTTTCAGAAAGCAATAAGAGAGATATATTAGTTTTAAAACAAAATTAGTTTATAGGTTTCTTTTTAATAAGGTCAGCGATTCTGTCCCCTAGGTGTTGCATTCCCGCAGATAAAATATGTAATATCTGGTGTAGCTGAAATAGTCAAGTTAACTAATCACATTTTAATAGTAATAATTTTTAATTTGATTTCAAAAAAAATAATAATATAGAAAAATTGATTTGTGGATAAATTTTTGACTAATTTTCCCCTTTTTTTGACAAATAAATTTTTGACTCAATGACTATGTCTACGCAGCCTTCGTTTGGATTGGAGTTCAAAGCACGAAATACACCTTTTATTTTTATATTCGTAAATAGTTTTTCCCTGTAGTTATTCAAGGATGAGCCAAAATTGGTGCTGATGTCTAAAGAAGACCCATAAACGAATTGAATTAAAACAAAAAGGCACGTGAAAATTGAATAAAAAAATAAATGAAAGAAAAATTTAATTGCGCCATTATTATATGCTCTACGAAAACCAAGTACCAACAAAGTGGTTGCTGTTTGGCAAAATAAAAAACAAAGTGGTTGCAGTTAGAATAAATACCAGAAAACCAAATTTGAAAGATTGTTACAAAGAAAGAGTAGACTCTTTTTGGTAGGTACAAAGTAATTTAAACTAATTTCAAAGTGTTCCAATTGAAATTTCTCAATTCTTATATGATTCTTACAAATTCTACTTCTCCTACCAAACTTATTAAGGAATGACACATAACCTTTTTTTTTTTTTTCTCTTTTTTGGGAATTACATGCCTTTTAAATTTAAAATTTTTTGAAAAAATTGACTACTAATATTCTTGGACCAAAATAAGGCAACCAAGCATTCTGCAAATATACTAATTAAGGAAGAAAACTACATATAAATTTTAAAAAATATATATTAAATCACCATTTTGATTATGACTTTATGCCCACATATCTTGAAATGAAAGGCTAACCAAATACCTTACCGTCCATATCAAGAAACTGCAAGAGCAATAACATAGCAGAAATTTTTTTATTATGTTTTGGTTAGTCTCAGTTTCATCATCAAACCCTTTGGACCTGTTTTTCAAAATTAGTTATTTGAAGTAGGTTTAAGCTTTTCAATTGTTTTGCCAAAAACTAACCCAGCTTTTAGTTTTTCTGTAAACAGGTACAAACAGCTACTCCAGCATCTAGTTTTGCTTAACACACCCAAAAGCTACCCCAAAAACTATGTTTTTACTGAAACCTGCTTGAATAACTGTTACCAACACAGCTTTTGTATAAATCATATTCACCAAAACATTGATAATGGAATTCAACAGAACATTGTGTTCTAAAACTGAGCCAGGAAGAAACTAAAGAAACAAAAAAGTAAAAGTTTTACTAACTGTATAATAGATTTGTTACAGCAGTTTCTTTACAAGCCAAATCTTTTTTCTTTTATCAATTTTCCAACTACAAAAAACTATAATTTCAATCTCTGATACACCTTCAGGATTATTGTCACTCACCAGTCACCTGATACCAATACTATGGCCTGGACTGGCATTTTTCTTCAATTTCAACATTTTTTACTTTAAAAAAGAAAGGAAAGCCTTATATCACAGAACCAACATGAGAACAAAAAAAAAAGGCAGAAATTTTAGAAACCCAAAATGATCACTTCAGTGAAACTTCAGAAGTGATAGTGCTAAGGGGCAGATCACCTGGTGTGCAAACCATTGCCCTTTGTTGTAAATGTCTTAAACTCTGTTCCATGCTAACTTGAACCATCTCAGCTAACATTTTCTTTGCCTTACCAGATTGCTCATCCCCATCTATCTGTGAAATAATGTTGCAGACTATATTTTCTAGCGTATCCGGCTCAAGCTCTGACCGAGGATATGGAGATTCCCTCAGTAACTGCAACAGAGTTTGTGCTTTTATCTGAGATTTCGGTGTTCCCTGTACTGTAAGCTCAAGAAGACCAGGAATCACACCTTCTTGAAGAATTGGTTCTCTATATTTACCCCTATCACTTTGACACAATGTCAATAAAGCCCCAGCTGCATGCTCGCGACTTTGCAGTGACCCGTTTTCGAGTATTTCAACCACAGCAAGAATTCCACCTTCTTCAGATACTAATGAAGTTCTACCCTCATCAAAACTCACTAAAGATTCTATTAGAGCACAACATTTTTCAGCTATTTTTGAAGATTTTTTACATGTCTTCAGTAAACTAACTAGAGAAGGGATGGGATCAGTTTCTTTAACAATGTTGAGATTATCTGGATATGTTGAAAGATTGGAAAGAGCCATTACTGCATCACACTTAGCTTGGAAGCTTCCATATCCAAGGATTTCTACTAATAGAGGAATAGCACCAGAAGCACTTATGATAGGCTTGTTAGCTGTAGAAGCAGACAGAGTAAGCAAAGCCGCTGTTGCATATTCCTGCAAGTTTAAATTCTCTGATTGCAGAAATCCGATTATTGGTTCTAAGGCTCCAGCTTCAACAATGCTCTTTTTATTCCTGCAAATTTTACACAACTCTATAAGAACTCTTGCTCGAAAAAGGCATCAAACATATAGCCTTCAATTACAAAATTAGAAAAAAGAAAGAAGCAAACTCTGACTTAATAACACCCAATTACAGAATATATGTAAAAATAAAAACCAAAACTTTAATTACTTAAATACTAAGGCATAATAATTTGTGTAGTTATCCCCACAAAAAATTGTTCCTTTTGCTTTGTCAAATGAAGAAAATGTGAGGATAAAGAAAAGAACACTGATCTAGTTACAATTTCACATGATAACTTGAAAAAGAAGATAAGAAGGAAAAAAGTTGAGATTAAAAATAAAAGAAAAGAGAAATCCGTGAAGCAAACAACCACCACCTCCCTACAATCAAATGATATTTCAGCTTTCAACAAGAAAAAGCATCCAATTCTTTACTTTCTTTGTTAAAAAAAAAAAAGCACCGACACATATAAAAATCATGCCAAAAAGAAAAAGAAATAATATAGTAAGTGCTATACTTGAGTTCTGAGAATATTAAAATTAAACAATCCTTCTATTTAGATGCCCAGAAGATGAAGGAAAAAGAAAGAAATTTGAAAATCAACATGAAACTTTGGACCCCCTTTTCTGGAATTTCATTTTCCAATAAAGTATAATATCAATTCTGCTATTCAGAACTAAAAGTGAAAAAGTAAACTGGAAGTTGGACAATTGAATTCAGTAAAGAATAGATTCTAAGGAATATGTTTCCTTTCTTCAATACCCATATTGAGGAATCCGAGGAAAATAATATCTTAAGCAAAAAAAAGTCAGAGAAAGTGAAATACGGTTAAGTTGCATCTCAAGCAACGAATATATCCATCATCATCAAGCAGGGAAAAAAAAATAATTTGTCAATAATTAAATAAGCTTGAAAGAACAACAATGAAGAAATAAAAGGAAATTAATTCAAGAATTCATGAAAATTTCTATAAAAAAAGCCGAAGAAACTTAAATTAATAAAAGCAGAGAAGAAGAAATGCGTACTTCTCATCTTGAACAGCGAGATTAAGAAGGGCTAGAAGAGCGGACTGGTGGCACTCAGTAGAATCAACAATCCGTAACATAGCAACAAGTGGGTTAACAGCTTGAGCTAACTGTCGGCGACACCGTTGAGAAGTCTTAGTAAGACGGCGGATTTCCTTAGCAGCTTCAATTTTGGAATCAAGGTCGTCAGATTGGATGAGTGAGAGAGCTCGTTGCACGGCAGAGATGGCTGCTGCTCGCGGGGTATCGGTGTCGGGAGAAGAAAGGCCCTGTGTCTCTGCGCACGACGAGTCCATTGAAGGAGGAGGGAGGGAAGTAGGGGTGGTGCAAGAGACAGAAAAATCAGAGGGGAGAATATAAGAGAAGAGAAGAGGGAGAGAGAAAAGAAAGTAGTGGTGGTGGTGGGAGAAGAAGAGGAAGAAGAAGAGGCTTTAAGCAACGGTTAAAAATGGCAAGTTAAAAGGATGAATAGAGATGGAGGCGTAGAGGGGAGTAGAGGTGTGCTTTTGCTTTTTTATTTATTATTATTTAAAGTTAATTAATAATAATAATAATAGTTTGGGTTTCGGACAGGACGGTGGTTGATGTTGGTATAGGGGTAGGCCTTTGGTTATTTTCTTCTAAGTTAGGTAATATTAGGCATTTTCTACTCGCTTATATTCTCTTATTCCTCTAGTTTCTTTTTACTTATATGTAAAACTTGCTATTTAATTTTAAGCCCCAAAAAAAAAAAAAAACTTGCTATTTAATTTTATAAAATATTTTAAAGATTTTTATTTAGTTGATAAAATTGTATAAAGCTAAAGAAAGATTGATTTACACGACACTTGCACTAACATTATTCTAAATGCTCATAAATCTAGAAATAAAAAATACGGGTTACCGTAAATATCTTATCAAATATTACAAAATGTTTAGAAAAGCAATTTTAAAAACTAATTTATCATTTTTTTATTAGTTAAAAATTTATCATAATTTTTATTGATGGGAGGTGATACGGTAGAAAAAATTTGTGCGTGATCGCTAAATGATCTAGATCTAGGGGTATGCAAAATTCAAACCGACCAGACCAATTCGACCGAACCGAACTGACGTGTTCGGTTCGGTTTAATCAGAAAGATCGGTTCGATTTTATGTTTTAAGAAAAATCAGATTTTAATTCGGGTTAATTCGAGTTTAACCGAAAAAACCAACAATTTTTTTTTTATTTTTGTTAAAATTTTCGAAGTCTAACCGAATCGATTGGATTAATCGGTTCGATTCAAATTTTAATATAAAAAATTTTCAATTTTCGAATTAATTAGATTCGGTTTAAATTGAACCAAATTCGACCGATGCAATCCACGTCAATGTCCCATGATAATAATGCATGTGTAAATGTCAATGTCAAAAAAATGGATCCGGCTATGCCTCTCGACGAGAATTTCGAGAGGCATGCCAATTTTGATTTTTTTTTTTTTTATCTGTCGATACGGCACGGTAAATTGTCTATACTGAGCCCCGAGATCAATTCCAGTGGGTTGCGGTTCACAGAAA